>VZRW01011326.1:497707-520766 GCA_013398125.1 Aegotheles bennettii | reverse complement strand
AAACAAAAAATAACCTTGGACTCGTTATTAATTTCTAGGGCTTTTTTCCCCCTTGGTGGCCTGGAAGGAAAATCACAACAGTAAAACTAATACATGCTGGATGAGATATGTAGCTGAAAAGCTGTACAGCTCAGTAATACATACTTGGATAATGCGACTTTTTTATTTGCCTTAAGATCTTCACCACAAAAGTTCTACCCAATATATCCTTATAGCAACGATCTGCACCAAAATTAGGCTCTCTCAGAAGCAAGTGTGGCACACACGGCAATCTCGATGAAAGAGGCAATTAACAACTGCTACAAAAAATAATTATATATAAAGATGGTTTGAAAGACAATGCTCTATCTAAAATGACCTCGCTGTATTCATAGCACTGATAAAACAGTTTTCCTTTAAAAAATGCCTCTTTTTTTATTCATCAAAAGAGAAAAGCCCCAAGGTCACCTGTCAATAACAGAACAAACCCTCAGTAAATCACAGTGCTTCACAAATAAATTCCTCATCAGTAATTAAAACCAGGCCTCTCTGGCCCTGTGTTATCAGCTCATCAAATTCATTGCTCATCTAGAATAACAGATCCACATCTGCAGTCATTACAGCATGCCAGATAAATCAATCCTCTCAATGATGCTTTGAGCCATCTCTGCTCCCTTTTAACCAGCCCGATATTTATTTCCCCCTGACACTTCTGACATTCTATTTACTGTAGGCAAATGGAACTCATACGGCACCTTGTAATGGCTTTACCAAACCCCATTGTGGGGCATATCTTCGAAGACTGATGGTCGCAATAAACAAGGTTTTATGGTGTAAGTGTGAGCTTCCAACTTCTTTTTTTCCAGGAATTTGACTTCTGCAGTGAAGAAGGTTTATTACATTTGATTGCAGGTGGAAAAAGCTATACCCACTTAAGGACCTGTCAGCTAAAAGCAAGCAGAAAACTTTCAAAATAATATTATTTTTGTAATTTTATTCCCGCATTGATAACAATACAGAATAAAGCATCTCCCCATCAGGACTGGGAAAGCATGCCCATAGACTATCACTCTACGTCCACCCTCCCTCCCACCAAGTCAAGCACAGGTCTCCTCTGGTGAACTTCAAAAAAAGGTACAACAGCAATATAGATCACCACATCCATCCAAAGTACACACCAAACCCTTCCCAGGGTTGTTGTTTACATTCAAATTTGAAGTATCTGTGTTTAAGTACATATGTATATTAACATCTGGGGTCAATTGCCACCTTTATGGTATCTGAGCCCAGCAAAAATTACACGTTTCTTAAATCTACTGCAGAAGCCCAAACTTCTCACTGTTTGGTGCTTTCCCTGATAACAACTGCTAGGCTGTTGGCTTCAAAATAAGAACATGAATTGTTTTCTTGAGAGTGAAACAAACAGCTCAAAAATTACTTTTCAACATAAATTTTGATTGTTTGCACACTATCACAGCTGCTCGGTTTGAGGAAATGGAGCAAAAATCTGCTGAAAAGAAAAACAACTTCTAGAATCTGAAGGAGTCTCCCAGAATACAACATATGTGTTAACAGCTCTGAGATTTTCAGCAATTTCTGGAACTTCAGCAGATCCACCCCTTCTTATGTGAAGGTGGAGTTCTTACACGTACATATGTACATTTACACAGCATATGCCTAAAAGCATATGCTACCCATCCACTAACCTAACTTTCGTACGAGAAACCCATAGTTTCTGTGCTACAAAGAGAATTATACTATGTAGAATTTGACTACCAAAACACATTTCTAGTGTAGGAGAGAAGTCAGTGAAGAAAGGTGACCCAGCTTACCCCAGCGAGCCAACGTGCCGCAACTGGATCTGTGTGGCTGGACACAAACCATCCTCAGGAGTGAGCAGTGCTCCGCATCACGCCTCTAATTATGCACGGCTCAAAATTGACTTGCACTAATTTACTGTCAGAGTGCTCCTGGATCTCTACTTCAGCATATATTAGGATTTTATTTCCGTGTGTCAGCGACGCCTCACTCACAGTAACACGGAAAGGCGGTTAAGTCCTTTTTTGCAACAAAAATAAAGTTAAACCCTACAGGAGGCTATGAATCCTCAGATCCAGTTTTGAACACTAATTCAAAAATGACAGGATATAGTCTTTTCCTTAATGAAAAATCTATATTTATCACTCTATTGTTCTTGTGTACTGATCCTACTGCTCTCCGAGGCCAAAGTTTGAATATATTGGATTTTGAAATAATAGCCCAAGGCTCCGAGATGCTGGGTCATGATACATAAATGATGAGAGGGTTGTTCCCTATTTCTCTGCTTCTCATCACAAAAAGAAAATACAAATTCTAGGTTGAAAGTCTTCAGAAGTCTACATTATCTGTAGTGTGCGAATTATATGGGGGTGTCCACAGAACTACAAACAATAAAATCAGAATATACTGAGAAAGATGGTCTGCCTGTTCTATAAATGAATCAGTAATTTGTTGCTTTAATAACACCAAGTAAAATCCTATTTTATACCTAACCATAGATGTGGCAAGTTCAGTTTGTTTGGCTTTTTATCTTCAATCCAACTGAGCTTGCATATAATAAAATATATATATACACGTGTGTATATATAAATACACACACGTATATTTGAAAAACACCAATTCAGGAGAAAGATTCAGGAACTGAATTTACTCATCCATTTTAATTCACACTTAAGATTCTTAGGTACAACAGAGGTTGAAAAAGAAGAAACTCCCAGCTATAGTCTGTTAGTACTAGGACAATGAAGATATTTTTTACTTATAGCAAAATTTAAGGCTGCTGTTATGAGGAAAACATATGGGGGAAAACCTGGAAAGTATTTTTCATCTTCATCCCATAATATAGAGTTGCTATTATACACCCTCACCATCACTGTGTGAGGAGGAGCTGCCTCTTGATTTTGTTTCTGAGATGTGTCACACTTTCCTTTGACCCTTGCCTAAGTTTCCAAAAGCAGCCACATCTTCCCCAATATCCAATAGAATTTCGTATGAACCTGAGGATATCTGATCTTTTTGTCAAGTACCTGAAAATGAAGATCTGAAATTCATAAACTACTTCAGCAGTGGAAATGCTGAGATTTCCACATCAGGAGGTGCAATAGAAATGCAAAAAAAACCCAAAACAAAACAAAAAACTTTGTTACACTTAATGAACTTTCTTTTTAAAAAGCGTTTAATTTATATTGTGAATTATAGACATGCAGCATAAATATACACAAATAAAATTTTAAAATAATTAAAAGTCATTTATCATGCAACAACCCACGCCACACAGTTTTGTCTAGGCATACCACACGTCTGGGAATTCCTACAGATAAAAAATTCTTTGATTACCAGAATCAAACGCAAACTCAGCGTTGCAAACCCTACAGAAGACACCTCCATCAGCCACATTCCACAGCATCAAGCAAGATGGATTCTGCATTGATTCAAACAAAACAAAATCACTACTCCCTGCCAGGCACAGCACTTGCTTACAAGGTTTGTAACGAAGAATGGAACTACCTCATGCTTGATTAGCTGCTGACGACCAACCATAACGACACAAGGTTGTTCAGACTATATAAATGCCTTCTGTACACCCTCCCCACAAGTCCAACTATTGGGTTCAAAAACTCAGCATCATGCAAGTGCTGGTACACCAGACACAAAGCTGCTCAGTAACACAGACAGGACAGTTGTTCTGCTCAGAAAGGGCTCTTGGGAAGTCCAAATATTGCATATATTCTTGCATATATTACATATATTTCATACACATTTTACACCAAAAAAACAAAAACCAAGCCACCAGTCACTAAGAAGGAATTTGTAAGGAATACATAAGGAAATCTAGCAAGGAGCTAAAGAAAGAAAATTACTTATTCTCTTCAACTGTCTTCAGTAAAATAGATTATCAGAAATTTCTTTTTTAAGATATGTCATGAAGAAATACTGTTCTTTCTGACATTTATATATTGGGCGTATAAAAAAAATTAGTCTGTTCCTAAAACTTTATTTTTTACAGTCTAAACTGGGTCCTGAGTAACTCTACAGCTTCTAAAGACTATATTATTGAAGACATATGTTGCTTCTCTAGATTATTACGTGTGTTATCTATCATATAGACACACACAGCAGTTGTGTGGTTGGTTGGTTTGGGTTTTTTTCTTAAATTAACTTTAATAACTTACCCAGAGTTTCTGTATTATCCTGTTAAAGGAGTTTCAGTGTTGTCAGGTAACAAAAAGAGATGACATTGCCAATGCTCCCAGAGAGCTTTGCCCCCGTTTCTTTAAACTTTCTCCTACAGCAACACCTAAGGCATTCACTTTTTCTCTTCGTTCCCGCCCTGTATGATTCACATGTGCATTATCTGCCTAAAAATTACTTTTTAATAATGCAAAAACAGATTCAGCTTGCCATTATTGCCTAAACTGTAACTATGCCTGTTCAGATAAAATTGAAAATTCACTGAATTATCACTGTATACCTTCATTTCTAAATTACATCCTACAAGTTAAACCCAGCACTTGCAAAGATTTAGAGCCATTTGCTTCCGAGTCTCCAGAAATCAGAAGACGAGATCAAGAACCTTGAGTTACAAGGTTTTTGTTCCAGTCGTTTCTTCCTTCTCCCTTAACAGTTCTTACGTGCTGTTCTGTTCCATCCTGCTTCATGAGAACAAGCAGAAAACACCACACACTCGTTCACTAGGGAATTTCTATTATGTGAGATGCATTTGCTACAGTAAACGTGAACTGGTTTTGCCTTTCCTCACTCTCCTTCCTCCTTTTTGCTATTCTCTTCTTGTGCTACTATATTAATAAGCTTTGGAGTACCTCCAGAATACAGGGGTTCATTTTTTCTCCCCTACGGTTGTGTGTATTGACAAATTTGAGGTAAACAGTTCAAAATGTTAAATTGCCACTTAACAAGTCTTGCAGTTATGCCTGTCCGCAGCTCAATTCTTTACTTCCTTTCCCTGCAACCCTGACTTATAAAGGAATTTATCATTTTCATTATTTTATTACTAACTAGATTGCTGGTTTCATTTTGATTTCCAGATTGCAAAGCAGACTAGAAATGTTTTTCTAATTAAAAAGGATCTTGGGACCAGTGTTCAAATCCTCCCAGCACTCCAACCTGGGGTAAGTACAGCTTCTCACATGAGGGCCTTGAAGGACAGGGTTTAGGTTCTTCTCCTTGCCATAAATTGTGAAAATAAATCCTGTCTACAAAGAGTCTTGAAACAGTTTTCTACATGAAGAAAAGTTACTGTAGTCATGTAAAACACTGGGCTGGGAACAGTCTCATTATTTCTAGTAGCTCACTATCACGTGATTAAGGATAGCAGGATTAAGAGTTAAACTCTTTAATAAAGTTATTAAAGCAACTAAAGAATCTTTTCTTGGACATGCATAAGTCTCAATGGAGTATTTACAAAGATGGTATTTCTGACTACTCTAATTTGAGATCATTTAGAAAGTAAACAGAACAATTCATACTATGTGATCTAGGGCTGGAGCATCTTTCCTATGAAGACAGGCTGAGAGAGTTGGGATTGTTCAGACTGAAGAAGGCTCCAGAGAGACCTTAGAGCACCTTCCAGTGCCTGAAGGTGCTCCAGGAAAGCTGGAGAGGGACTTGTGGCAAGGGCATGGAGTGGTAGGACGAGGAGGAATGGGTTCCAACTGCCAGAGGGGAGATGGAGATGGGATGTGAGGGAGAAATTCTTTGGTGTGAGGGTGGTGAGAGCCTGGCCCAGGGTGCCCAGAGAAGCTGTGGCTGCCCCTCCCTGGCAGTGCTCAAGGCCAGGTTGGATGGGGCTTGGAGCACCCTGGTGTGGTGGGAGGTGTCCCTGCCCATGGCAGGGGGTGGCACTGGGTCAGCTTTAAGGTCCCTTACAACCCTAACCATTCTGTGATTCCATATGTGCACATATGCACAAAGAAATTCCCCACTCTCCACGTTTTTCTCTCAGGGGGCTTAGGGTTTTCAGTGATTTTTCTCATTTAACAAATTTCCTATGCTTCCACGGTTTTCATTCTAATTTGCTACATTTCAACACAATTACCTTACTTTGCAACTTCAAGTCCTCTTCAGGAGTCCCTCCAAAATTTTCACAAGTACCTCACAATTAATAACTGGAAGCAATTCAGAAGATGTGTGTGGTTTCTCAAAGAAGCAAAAATGCATCTCTCCTTCCTCCTCTTTTGGCTAGAGGCAGCTGATAGCAGATGTGCAGAGAAGAACAAGAACTTGGTAAGCACTCATTAACACTTCCGTGCACTGAGTAACTGGACATTTTTGATCAGAAGTAGTATCTGTGTACAATAGCCTCTCAGGAGAATTTCCTTGCACTGATTTGTCTAGCCTGTCAAGCCCATCTGAGCATTCACAGCATCCTGTATTGACGAGTTTTGAGTTTACTGTATGTGAAGAACCAACTGCTTTTGCTTGCCTTAGTGTGTTCATTTAACCTGTCTTCTGATTCTGAAGATTAGCAGAAACAATGAACAATGACTCCCTGTTCACCTTCCCCGTGCCATTTGTGGTTTCACACAGCTTTATACCACCCTTCGTAATTGCTCTTTACTCCTCATCCTCATAATTGTTGAATAATTGTTGAATTTTTCCCTCTGATTTTTCTGTGTGTCCTTTGGCAGAGAGCTGGAAGGAGACAAGAACTGCACCGTATTCAAGAAGGTGCACCTTGAATCTGCAGTCACATACCACTGTTTTCTGTCTGTTCTGTACACTTGTCCAAGTAATTCCTAACAACCACTTGGTTTTGACTGCTCCATGTTAAGAAACACTAAAACAGATACTGTATATCCTTGCTAACTAGGTGATTATTCAGATACATCATTTTACAGGCAGGCTGCCTATACAGGCTTAGAGACACAGTGACATGAGTTTGATCAAAGGTAAAGAGACAAGATCCCGTCGCAATACATCTAACACCAGTATTTTCTGAATAAAACTAAGTACATGAAGAGCCCTCGGCAATCTGTTTATATTTAAATGGATCCAAAATTGATGTGCCCCATTTCTATTCCATCCTATTTACTGGCAGAGGGTTGGAAGGCTTAGCAACCAATTAAATATACAACACATGTACCAGCACGCCTCAAAGGTGAACACAATTTAGATACTCCCACTACCCCCCACACAATCACTCTGCCCACTGCCAAAATTAAGATATTAATATTAATTACAAACAAGGGTTTGTAAATGCCAAAGTCTAAAGCACTTGAGAAACCAAAACAACTCCTCGAAAGACATTAACCCGTGTGTCTGTACAGCCTTCAATTTCCAACTCTACCTTCTTTAGCTTCACTAATTATTTTAATGACTGCTTGTTTCTCCTGACTCTTAAAACATGCAGAATATGATCAAGAGAAATTAATTTGGCAAAATACATTCTCAAAGGGTAACCTAGGTACAACCTCTACAGTTGGAAGGGGACACACACACACACACACACATCCTCCCAGTGTTCCCACACCTAAGTGTCACAACTGGCTTAGACCTTCCCACTGATACAGGATCTGGCTTTAAGATCCTGCTATCAAAGCTCCGTATAGCTTTAGTGTTTTGTGTGATAATTTATTTTCATTTAATATGTAACTCAAACTCGATTAATATTAAAATAGCTTTAACTTAACTGCTGTAAAGATGATTATATCTACCTAACTGTTACAAATAGGGGCTCCATTAGCATGAGGGCTATTACCAGCTACTGGATAGTGGTTTAAGTGCATAAATCCCAAGGACAACTGAAAGATCTTTTCATCTGTGGTTCTACCAAAATGTTTATTTGGAGAAACATATGCTCATAAAGGTGAGGACAGTACATCCCACACAGGTTACGAATAACCTCCTTAAAAGCAGTTAGCATTCCAGGAGGTATAAACAGTACACGAAGCAAATCCCTTTTACAGGCTCGTGAATTTATGTAGCAACTTCTTGCTTCCCCTAAACAGTCACCTGAAAACTACTGCCTGCATATCACCACCCATCGTCTCACTAACATTCAGAATCACTGCCACAGATGGAAGTACAGAATGGAAATAATAAACAATGCAAGATGAGAACAGAGAAAAATCAGAGCCATGCAGTCATCTCTCCCTCAAAATATTCACAGCTCACGCAAACTGAATGCCCAGCTCAGGTGTCCCAATACAGAGATAAAAAGCATCTGTATGAGCAACAGGGTAAAATAAAGATCTGAGCATATGTGAACACAGAAAAGTAGAAGCTATCAGAATCCTTACTACAGATCAGCTCCCTCCAATCTGCCTGTACGTAACAGCTGGTAAATACAGACTACAAGTTACAGAAGTTTTTGGATTCCTCTGATAAAACATTAAAGATTAGCATCTACAAATAGAACTTTCTATCAGATGTAATGAGGTATCTCAGCAGATACCCATCTCAGATGTCCTGACCTTGGCACTACAGTCCTACCATACTAAAATATTCAAGCACACAGCGAATGGCAGCTGGATGCTGCCCACCACCCTTCTCCATCCACTTCTCACACAGGACCAGCATAAGTACAAGGCCTCTATTTTTATCTCTGTTGTGGTAAATATCTGGATCTAGCAAATCTAAGAGAGAAAAAAAAAGGAAGTACTCTGGGATTATTTGCTCCTTAAGTATCATAGAATCTCCTACTCCAAGATAAAACCATTCTGCTTAAAGCCCTCATTGCAATTCAAACCCCCAATGAATCCCTGAACCTTTAAATCCAATCAGAAATCCTTTCTTCTTTGAGTCTCCTATGGTCCTGACAAACAACACTTAGGCCTTGTGTATTATCATACAAATGTTCCTAGTACAAACAGTCTGTGTAGGAGTTCTTCAACAAGGTCTTCTCATCTTGCCTTTTGTGAAGAATTTTGGGGTGATAATGATGAAAATGCATGTAAAGAGAGATGTGAATTTACTTAATTCAATCATATTGCTGGGAGGTACAGAAAGAAATGCAGCCTCCCCATTCTTAAAGTGTTTACAAAAACATTCAACCAGCAATTTATGTCTGTGTCAGACAAATGGAAGTAGTGTCAGAACTTGCATTCTTTATGTTGAACCATCCAAAAACAACACAGAAAAGCCAGATTATCTACCAGTCAGCATTTTAATGCTTTCTAATTTAATTTGCTTGAGGTTTTTTCTGTTTAAATCCCTATGACACACACCTAATCACTAACTAAAATATTATTTTGACTTCATTGCTTTCAGCTTCTCAGTATTTAAATGTGGTGCCTGCCCTTACACAATAGTACTTCCCACCTTCCTGGAGAGGTTACTAAGCTTTTCTCAGATGGTATCAGTAAACCCCTGTGCATGAGAACAAGCCATACATACAAGGGAAACTGAGATTCCTTAATGAGTAAGGCAGGTGTTGCAAGCAACATGTTCTTCAAGCTATTTATGCCATGTTTTGAAAGTCTTTTCCCACTATTTCATATATTTACTTCTAAAAGCCAAGAGCTGACTGAGTGAAGACATTTACCAGGTCTGTAGAAAACGCAGTTGGATTTATGTTATCTGAAAGATTGGTTTGTTCCTGGCTTTTAGGGAACGTGGACCCACTGGTTGTATCCCATGTAGTATCCTATGAATTCATACAACTCATGCCTGAATACTCACTCATACGTTTATGCAGAAATGAATACATTCTCATGTAGGAATACCTGAAATTTCAGTTAGTCTCTAGGATATTCTTACTTCACCAGTATACTGTTGTCGTGTACAGAAAGTACATCAATAACTGAGTAAAGAGAAAACAAAAGTAATGCGTTACCAAACTCTCAGTGCTATCACCCAATATAAGAGTTGGTTTATTGTATCTTTAGCAATAGCAGTGATAGTTTAAACCCACTGTGGGAAAGTGCTCTAAGTGGTAGGATCTGCTTACAAAGGCCTGATTTACAAAAAAAACAATCTGCTTATGAAATAAAAAACAGGGCTGGAAACTCTTGGAGAGGTCAAGGCATGATTCTTTTGTATAGATATGCTTAAAATACAGATTTATGGTCATTTAAACATCTAAATTTAGGCAGAGCCTCACTCATAACTCAAAGGGAAACTCCTCAAACTGGGTACAGGACATCACCAAAGGCTGGTCATTCTCTTTAGTCCGGCACTTTCATTTTCATATAAGAAAGCAAAGTTCTTGGGTTTTTTAACCAGCAATTAAGTATTCAAAATGTGAGACTGAAAAACAAGAACAGAAGTATCGACAAGCTCAGGACATCTAGCAGTACAATGACAAGCACTTTTCTAAAAAATGATCTACAAATATATGTATTCTGTTTTTCAAATCATACCACCAGTGAAGCCACACAGAGGCACTTGCATCACCTTACTTATGAGAGCTGGAAGAGAAAGCACCAGAGTGACTCAATTCTTGAACCTTAATAATTGAATTTAAAGTTAATATGGAAAATTATGAGCAAAGATCAGACAGAAAAATTATCCTCTTATGAAAAAAAAAATCACTAAAGCAAGACGAGAAATAGCACAACAAGCCTTTATTATTGCTTTTTTGAACAAACACACAGATTTATCTTGTACCGCTACAGCACCTTCAGCAGTTTCATTGTCAGGTTCCATTTTTTGCTTCCTCCATTCTCCCCTTCTCCTGATTCAAAACCATCCCTTTAACACATCATTCCTAATTAGATGATTAGTGCTTGGAAGGGCAGGAGATAAGTCATTTGCATAATTTAATCATAAAAAGAAGTTAAAGATACAGATTTTGTTGTTCGTTTGTACAATTATCTTCACCGGCCTGGGGGGCTGAGATATTAATGTGATTAAACAGTATTTCTGCAAACAGGCAACTGTGTGTCCTCTATTAAAGCAGAGCTGCAGGCAAATGAAAAATTAATTTTAGAAGACAATCAATTTTATTCTACATGACTGTAATAAATAACAGCCCATCTGCAGACAAGTCATTAGGCCCTGGGAGGCTACATGTGTCACAAAGTCTAAATGACATCCAAGGCCGAATTTTCCACCAAAACCAGACTGGGTAATAAATAGTCCACTGAGTGCCATTCCTGTTCAGAAAGTGCATAGGATTTCCCAGAAAAATCAGGTGTGGATAAAGTACTAACCACTGACCACAATCAAGCTTGTGGAGTATTCAGAAATACAGGTACTCGGAGGTTACCCTTCACCATGTTTTCAGTCTCTGCTTGAGAAGGTCACAGTTTTGCTACCTATATATAGTGAATATCAGTAACGAACAATCCTGTGGATTTTGTGAGACTGCTACTGCTTGGAAACACAGGATCAACAGGCCTTGACCAGAAGTAAAGTTTCCCAGATACTAGTTCACCCAATACTCTGCTGGAGTATTCGGAGAATTATTCTTTCATTACTGGAACAGTAATTTCTTTCATTACTGCAGCAGTAATGAAAGAATAAACTGATTTTAACATATCCAAGGGCTTGAATCAATAGTGATTTAAATAAATAAATAAATGGAATTTTTCTGAATTCTACCTGCAAGAATAAATCAAGAGTTGACTCAAGAGCCAGGATGCTACCTACGATACCGTAAATTTTAGGAAGTGTACACGCTTCTAGCCTGTGTGGTGCCTTTCATCAGAAGAATTCAAACAGACAGACATTCTTTACCTGAACTTTTTGAGGTTCCACTATACACTTTCCTTGATGTTTATTTTCTAGATCAGTGTATGGACTTAAGAGAGTAATTAAAATACATCTCAATATGAGATCAGCTAAACACGTAGGGTATACAACCAATTTCCAAAGGATCCTTTCATTATTTTCACTATTCCACTTCTGACTTTGCACAAAACGTTTCCTGGTGTGGACCAAAGTGAGTTACAGACTGGTTTGTGGATATGCATTTAGTTTTGATTGCTTTCTGTGCTCCTGATCCAAAACCACCAAAATCAATTGAAAGATTGGTTCTGCAACAGTTCCATTGCAGAATTTCATCTGCAATGAGGTGAAAAGGACAAAGCAATCTCCTTCACATGAGATCCAAAGCCTTCATGTTCATTCAGTCTCCTCTATAGTGTTGCATTGAAAGCTTATAGCCTGCCATCCTTTAACCGAGTTATTAACACTTAAAATACTCTCAGTGTTAACACTCCTGTATTTTTTTTTCTTTCTGCTTTTGACTCAGTTGGGTCAGTTTCTGACCACCACTGACTATGTTTTAAGGCTCTCCAAGCCATGCAATGAATGGAGCAGAAAGACTCCATCTGCTCTGGAAAAGGGCAGGTTGGAACCAGTGTCTCAGAATAGGGCATCATGAAAAATCAACAGCAGAAAAAAGGAAGTTTCCAATCTTGCCCACAGTCATGGAACAGAACTAAGCAATCATCCTAAGCACTTAAATAAAAATGTTCTTTGCCCACTTACTGTCTGTACATTTGTTTACTACCACTCAACTCCTCAGAGCACCAGACACCAGCGGGGGTTATTTTGGGAACAGTGTGACATCAGATCCACTGCTTCGTGTGTGCAGGATTCTGAGAAAGAGCTCCCACTCCAAGAGCAGAACAAAGACCATCAGCATCAAAAAACCCTCCAAACAAAAGACCAACATCTCCTGAAAATAGGTGTTTAGACACTGAAAAAAAAGAGACTGAGAAGTCTGAAGCATAGGCCAGAGGATCTACTAAAGCCCTACTGCAACATACGGTCAGGAATATCTTATGGAACCTTTTACACTTGAAAGACAACTCAGTGACCATTCAACACAATAAATGAAACCTGCAATTACTGTCTACAATGGAATGCTGTTCTTGTGTTATTGTCAATGAAAGATCAATCTAGATGATGGGTAAAACATGAGGTTGTGTAGCCACACAACCACAAGTACCTGAAGGTGTCAGAGAGAAATCCTGGGGTGGCAGAGTACGAGAGGGGACTGTAGTTGCAGAACATGCACAGCAAGAAATTCTGCAATAAATTCAACATACTACACATGCAGTGCACAGATCACCAGCTCTCGCAGCAATTCCAGTGTGCTCTGGTCACACCAGCCTATTGCACACAACTCATAGCAACGTCAGCCTCCCTCGGACTGTCCTGTCTGACTGTGCAGGTGCTACAGGACTGGATTGTTCAAGCACACTACCTGCAGCCCAGGCCCCCTAAGACTCAGGAATCCCAAACAAACACACTGCTTCTGCCAACTTAGCCTCCCCGTTCCTCCTTTCTTCTCCCTGTAAATCAATAACCAACTCCTATTAAGAACTTATACTTTGTGAGAACTTCACCACAAGCCAGTAGCAGGTGGGCATAAGATGCAGTGTGTGATGTTCTTTTGTCTTTCCTTTCTTTCCCTAGGAAGCAGATGGATGGAGCACCTATTAACTTACAGACAACCACATCTCCTTCTGAAATCGTTGCTGTGCCACGCACCCGCGCGGAGCAGAAGGCACCGCACGCCGAGAACACCACGTGCACTGATGGGTCACTCTGCTGTGTACCTCAGCTCTCTGCAAAACAGCCAGAACAACCTTGCAGCAGGTAAAAAAGATTTCTTAATGATGAGACACTGAAGGTATTTTGAGAACTCACCCATCAGTACGTGAACTGCCATACAAAAACACCAAACGGAGCCTTACAAGTCTACAAACCACCCTCCACACATCTACAGGTACATACTGGAATAACAAACTCATGCAACAGCAAAAACACAACGCTGAGTTCATTACCTTAGGTCCCATTTCAGCACTCACATTCTGCTGTTTCCTAACTGCCAGCGTTTCACTACCTTGCACTGTTTGGATTTTTGGTTGTCGGTTTTTGATTCGTTTGGGGTTTTTTTTAAACATGTATTTTAAGTCTCATTGGAAAGACCTGACATCTCTTCTTACTCCTGTTCCTCGGTATTATCTCAGTAGTATCTCAGGATGGGAAATTGCCCTCCTTCAGCACACAACAACATTTAAAAGTGTGAGGGCAAGAAGAGGAGGTTCCGGAGACCTGCAGAGGTGAAGCGAGATGCCTTCATCAGCTTGCAAAAACCAGCAAGGATAACGTCTCAGACACTGGACATCTTCTGATTAACTGTAATAACAACAGTATTAGCAATCATGTAAAACTAGTAATAGGCAAAAACAACTATTGCAGATCTAAGAAACAGCATAATTCAGAATGTTTTAAATGTAGTGATCAGAATTTCTAAATGAAACTCAAAAACACTTTTTTTAAACTAGCTCAATCATCTTAATTAGCAACTCTTAAATTACTGTAACATACAAGTAACTGAATCCCCCTACTGGCACAAAGGCTGTGCCAAGAGTTTTCTTACAGTCTTTTTTTTTTTTTTTTAAATCACAAATAAACAAATACTCCTTCTCAGGTAATGCTGGGGAGTAAGACCAGTCAGCCCATCAGCACACACATACAGGATTTCAGGAAATCATTTGTGAGCCAGAGAAAGCACAATCTGAATACGACACGGTTGATTCACAGAGGGTTACAACTCACACTCTGCTCCAGTGAGGACAGACACCATGGCAGGGTATCTGCATTCGCCTGCTTGAGTGACTTGTTGGTTGGGCAGTGACCACGCTGGTGGCTCCCCGTGGCAGCTACTCACAGCTTCAGCAACTCCCATGTAATCCAGTCATCCCAACGAACGCCAACAAAAACCTAATCCTCCAAAGCACGATTATTTCTGTTCTACAAATTGGTTATCCAGAGATGTTCAGTCTCTCCATTCTTTGAAATAATCAAAATCTGACTGGACATTGTTCCGGACAACCAGCTCTAGCTGACCCTGCTTAACCAGAGGGGTAGGACTGGATCATCTCAAGAGGAACCTGCCAACTCAACAATGCTGTGATTCTGTGAAACACATTAGATTTGTAACTTTGCACACGCATGGTGTAAAATATTTGTTATTAACTTTTACAAGAAAACGTTCAGATTTAGTTCTGCTGTCCATACAGCTTAAGAAACAGGAGAGAAAAATGCCTCCAAGTTCTGCTGATTGAAAGTATCACGAGGGCATCCCAAGCTAAAAGTTCTCTTGCCACAGACTGGACAGAAATAAAACTACGTGCTGAGAACATTACTCACATGGCTATGAGAAGCACCAAAAAATTTCAAGACTTTTACTAAGGACACCAAGGTAATTCATATAGCCATATCAGTTCATTTAGGGACTTTAGCTCGTGTCTATAGCTAATGCTATTTATGCTAAATTTCTGGCTTATTCCAAAGCCTCTCTCTTTATAAATACGTACGTGAAATTTTCCAAAAATCAAAGTGAATTGCATTGTTTGGGAGAGAGGCTTTGGAATAACCCAGAAACTTAGTCTAAATTGCAAATTGCACGACATAGAAAACCAGCACTGAGATTCTCCCGCCTAAAAATCAGAGCTACCTTGGTTCAAAATACTACTGGGACTCGAGGGGGTTCATCCTACCAGAGAGGAAAACAAAAATAAAGTAATGTAGAGGTGGCATTCAAAAGAGTAAGCACCACCTTCTGGCACGAAGAACATTTCTGCCTCTTAGCACAGGAAACCCTTAACAGTCTTACAAGCTGGTGAAAGCCAGCGAGATGTATCAGGTTGAGTCTTGAATAGAATAACTGAAAGGAAAGTGCACTGATGATGCAGAACATGACATATTTCAGTACATTCTAGTCATAAACAGACTAGCCTGCACATACTTTTAGACCAAATAAAATAGGTAACATCTTGATTCTAAAAATATACCTTTCACCCAAAGCCCTCAAAGTAAATTCTTCCTTTGTTTTTCCCTATTTAACTATTAGGCATTCAAGCAAAAGAATCCATTTCATAGGAGCACAATAGAAAAAAATAAGAAAATAAAAAATCATTACAGAAGATTACCTCAAAATTCTCAGTCTATCCTAGACTTTATGTCACACAAAACCACAGCTAGTGTTGAAGGCAACTGAACTCGTCAACTTAAGCGGAAAAGATTTGAGAATATTTAAGATTTTCACCTGATTCACTGATACATCACAGAAGCTACCTAGATCAAGGAGGACATAAAACTAGTTGAGTTAAATTGCTGGAAAAAAATCTGAAGGAACGTGTATTAAGGATCTTTTCAATACTTACATTCCTATTGTACATTATAAAATACATTTTCTTTCAATACTTCCGTGTCTACGTGCCAAATCCTTAACTAACACTGTCACTAGAAACCTTCAATTAATGACAAAATTAATGGAGCTTTATGTAGCACAGATAATAGAACACATGCACAATATAGCTAGATATCTCAAGTTTTACACATTACTAGTAAAAAGCCCATTAAGAATAATCCAATAAAAGCACTGTTTGCGATGGCATTACCATACTTCTTAGTATAAGCAAAAAGAGTCTCCCTCCTAAATAACTACTAAATGCTTAGGGTTCTAACATATTGCTGCAAGCTGTAATGGTTATAACTGTTAATCCAATACACCTTTTATACAAACCCATAAACACACGAGTGGAAAAATAGCACAGATGTTCATCTCTAATGCAATTTCCATTCAATTTCCTAAGTGCAGTCCCTGTGTGCAAACTAGCTTAACGTTATGTTTAGCTTGCAAATTCTTTTAATAAATAATGAATGCAATAAAACTGGTAGATCAATGGCAAGCTGAGAAATCATAAAAAAAGCCTTTTGTGCTCATGCTGTTGCCGATTTCAAACTTTAATCCAACGCCAGATCGATACTACTTTTTCTTTTTAACCCATCACACAGATAGCAGGTGGACTGGATGTAGGTTAAATGCTGTTACCAGATATCAATTTCCAGAAACTTGATAAGATCAGGCACAATTGCAATCGAACATTTTATACCTTAACGTATACACAACAACACGCGCCGCTGAGCAGCACGCTCCAAGCCACTGTACAGCAATAAAGCAAGCACCACTCGTTGGTTCTTGGTGGTATTTGTACCCGAGTCAAGGAGGGCTGTGACACGATGTATTTTAATGAGTAAAATGGGCTTAGCAGGTCGAGATGTACTGACAAGGAAATATAATCTCCCCGCATCTGCTGGCGACAATAAACTTTATATGCACCCACAAAACAACAACACAGCCGTGCTGCTGAAGAGAGAGGCAAGCAAACAAATTTAGGTTTTACAGGATTCGGATATTGGAACCTTCTGCAACGGATATCAAAGTACATTAGTTAATAGGTATCGGTGTTACTTACAGGCTGTAGAATGGGAGGAGAGGGGAAACCCCATTACTAAGTCACTTTGGGTAACCATGCTTTTACCAACAGGGGGAAAAAAGATCAAAAGCACGTAGCCCCAAGGGACAGTTCTAGTATCAAGCAGGATAAATCTAAATCATTACTAACTATTGAACTTGTGCTTGGTAATGCACGTTTAATCATAACATATAAAAATCTTGCCTTAGCTAACATCAAAGGAACATGCCACAGACATCTAAAGTAGCCTCATTATGTTTGTTTTTGCTATTAGTATTGTTTACATAAATAATCATTAGAACGCTGCATTTCCATGCACTTACGGGGGTTTATTACACCGATCAGCACACGAAGAACCTATCAAAGACACTAGATGGGAACTTTCTAGGTATTTTAAAGTTAAGATTTGGGCAATTTTATTCATAACTTCAGAAAATTCAAAATTATAATCTCTGGAACAGGCACGGGAAAGATTAAAGATCCTACATTCAGCAAGAACAAGATCAGACCCAAAGCATAGCACCTGTTTGAAAACACAATTTACTTAAAACCTGTGTTTGAAAGAGTATGTCCCACCTTTGACCAGAAGGGCTTAGATCCTAGAAACATTTGTAAGTTCTCTGCCCTTGTTCTGGCAAACTGGCACAAAAGGGGGGTTCACCACTGCAAAGCCAAAACAGGGACTTTACAGCCCAGATTCCAACACCTTTTTAATACCAATACTGACAAACAGCTCTTACACAACGTGAATTCCAGCCCCTAAGCGGTGAAACAAACAAGACACAACTCTTTAAAACCGCAGAATGCTCATTTCAACTCTTTCCTGCCAAATCACCAGGGTAGGTAGATAGTAGTTTCTCAAAGGCCACTGCCACGCAACAAAACGTGATTTTCTAATTCGGTGACTTTTGCTGTGCTCCTCAGTTCTACCCAAGTTGATTTTCACCTGCCTTTAAAACAAACGCACACACACACAGAGGCTGCGTGTCCAACCGTGGCCCCAGCGTGAGAATAATTTCCCATCTACAGAGCTGGTCACTTCTGGAGGCTTTCCGAGTATAATGCTATTGCCACACATTGATATATTGGTGAAAGAAAGGCAAATATAACAATGCTAAAGCTTAAACTCATTTGAATAAACTGTGAATTTCTATTACATATATTGTTTCCTTTATCAAATTGGAACTACTGGAGCAAGAACACCAAGAATGCCAACATAAATCTAGATCTGTTACAGCCAGTTTCTCCAATTTATTCTCAGAAGCCTTAATGACAAAAAGTCAAAGTTCTGTTCGAGGGAGAGATTAGGAAAAGGAACATTGGCAATAAATTTTAACGTTAAAATAAAGCACTATAGAGAAAGAGATCAGATTTAACACAATGACTGAAGCAAATCACAAAACACTACTTTACCTTCTAAGGAAAAACAAGAAGACCACAAGTGGTTTAATAAACGCTAAGGAATAAAAGCCAATGAAACTGTGCGTAGCCTACGAGGGAAACGCTTCTTCTTTACTCATGGCAGAGTACTTTACACTTTGTGCAATCTTTTCCAGAATTTAAAAACATTCCACAAAGATCCATTCCAGCCTCTTTTATGATTTGCATTCCACAGGTTCTGCTCCAAGATAATGGATACCAGACCATACAGATGAGAAATTAACGGTGATCAACAACTTTCCTAACAGATCTGGCATTAAATAGTAAGGAATAACAGAAGCATTATAAACAAGTTTTCCCATTATAAATTTAACAGATGTTGAGTCCAGATGCATTTAACTTTAGAAGAAAATTATTAGTAAGAATTAAAAAAGAGAGAAAAAAAGCCTTACTTCAGCCTGTAATCAATATGGACACAATGATACTCTATTTATAGCAACACTTTCAACATGTCCTAGTCTTATATTATTTATTTGGATCATTCCCATTACAATGAAATATTAATGCTGAGAAAGTGGTTACTCTATTAAGGAGCTACCCTATGTTTCGATTTTAATATTGATCCCCACTATTTTGGAATAATTAATCATTCTGTATGAAACTGTATTTGTCTGACTTGGTGTTGTAATAAGACCAGAAGTTTAGCATCTTCCCAACCACGATGCCATGACTGAATTTATATTTTGACCTATTCCTAAAGGCAATTTAGTTATTCCAACAGAAGGGGGAAAAGGGGATACCGCCACTTTAAAAGCTTCAATCTCTTTGACATTGCTGGCAGTGTATGGGAACATTAATGCATCTGTCATGATAACAAGCTAAGAATAACATCTAGACATCAAACCGAGCAGAGAATCCATCTGAAGTGATTCATTCAGATCTGTCTCATTGATTTATTAAACACAGGGCAACATCTGCAGCCTCACAGAGCCGCTTGGCAAAATTAATGCAAGATCAATTCAAATGGAAAAAAGTGCAAAAGAGATAAATCAAAACACAATTTGCATGCAGTTCCACAATCAGGCTTATTGGGTGCAAATGCTCAATTTCCCTCCCAAAGCAAATGAGTTTAAATGTTGTTTTATCTTTGTAGAATTGTGTGATTTGAAGTGACAGTGAAGAGTTCTGCAGGTTGAAATGGTGAAAAGAAAAAAAGGAGAAGAAATGCTGCAAAGACCTTTTGAATATGCAACAAGAATATCATTAATACCTAATTGTTTAGCTTTTTTGTCTTTGCTACAAAAACAGAGTATTTTTCAGTTGTAGACATCTCAGTAGAAAATTACATATGTATTATGCATATACACATGCAGGAAACATACAAATACTCGGAAAAGCATGTTACACTTCAAATGGGAAGCTCTATTGCCACGAAAAAAAGAAGGGAATTTTAATCAAGGCTTCTCCAGATTAGAGATGCTTCTGATGGAAATATTCAAGTATTTTAGTAGTTTTGAACAAGCGTAGACTTTCAACATGTCCAAAAAGAAAGAGGGATTTTTCCAAAAGTATAATTAATCTGCTCAGAAAGTGGAAAAATTCCTTTCTGCATCTCTAGCAGAATCCACCGTGCTAGTGACCTCTCTCGAGAACATTTTAAGTGAGTCTCCTCTCCAAGGAAGGATAAGAGGCTGAGAAATTGATCACTGTTTTTATTTTAACATGCTGTCACCTCCAAATTTCACAAGTTTGGCCAAGTCTGAATGCACACTAAATATTTACTTAGTCAAAGAAGTTTATAAAATCAGGTGCCTACCTTTAAAATCCATATACAAGGAAGCCCTGTGCAGTGCTACATGACTGGATTGCTTTAATTATAATCTTGACATCATTCTCCTAATACAAGAGAGTATTGCTGACTATAGGGTAGCTTTTAATAGACAACATGACTAGATCCTTATTATCACATAAAATAAAATGTCTGCATTTATTACTTAAATTCATTTCTAAAGCCTTTTATTGTTTGTAAATAGCCAAAGAAATATGAATTATTACTTAATTGGATACTTTAAATCACAAAAAAGAAAACCATGTACTGAAACGTTGCCTTCTGGTAAATATTCTTACTATTCACTTAATAATTCAGACCAACACTCTGCTTTTTCAGTACCCAACAGCATCCATTAAGCACAGAAACCCTGTAGAACAGGTTCTGATCACACTCGTATATTCCTCATTTACAGGATTGATATATTTACCATGACAAAAAACGTTCTCTCTACAGTTTCAAATTTCATTTTAAACTAAAACCTCATTATACTTTTCTACTTTAAGTAAACATTATGCTTTATTACTGAAATTAAGCACGTGTCCATAGTTTAAGTAATCTAAGGCATCACAAACGAGTACTGAACTCCGTAAATATGCTGTACTCACTATTCACTTGGAGATGCTACCTGTAATGAAATGAACGTTAGTTTCATTTTACAAACCTTGCTCCCAAATTAGATTCCATGATGATGGCTAACGACAACCAAAGTTCGGAACATTTTGTTTACCCATGAATGAAAACTACATGTGTACTGTTTAAAAAATACAAAGGTCAAAGATACTAGATATAGGTAACAGAACATAAACATACAAGAAACTTTCTCTTACAGGTCTGTTTGTCCGCAGCTCTTACGAGCTCTGCAGACAAGCTCAACTAAAAAAAAAATGCAGCAGAGTAAGCAGGAGTTCTCTTTTTTCAATTTTATATAATTGATGGGTCACATTCCAATTAAAAAAATAATTAAAAGTATACACTAACATAAGAGATGTTGACTTTTAAGTCAACTATCAGTGAAAACAATGATAGCCAGCACTTCTTACTGCTTTTCTGGCAGCTCTTGATTTTAATGCAGTATTCTTACAGTATTCAACATACATTAAAAAAATATGTATCACAAAAGCAACACGCAATATTCAGAGCTGAAAGTAATGCTTGAGTCATGCAGTGGCACAATACATATTGAAGAGTTTGCTCCTAAAAGATCACATTTTTTCAAGACTTTAGTTCCCAGGTACGGAAGCCAAATGCTATCCCTACAGCTGCAACAGTTCTACTGCATGTTATCTGTTTGGTACTGTGCGCTGCGTGGTTCCCAAGTCACTTCACAGCAAACAAAAATTGGATCACTCATGTATTTAGCTATTTTTATCCACCATTCTCTCCCATCAACTATGAGCTATTCAAGAGAAAAATAATCTGTAAATAAAATGACATATTAGGCATTCAGTTAGCATGGTGGAATACAATTAATGTTAAATTACAATGTTAGAGAGAAGTTTCATATGTGCCAATAACACATATCATGCATTACATCTGAAACAGTGCATGCAAAATACATTGGCACCAGCAGGTTACTGGAACCAGTGGCATTTTTAAGAGACATAAACAAAGGCTGAGTGATGCTTCAATAGATGAGAAACATTTGGGGAAGCGTGGAAGGATCTGCTCTTCCTGAACAGGTAAAAATATACAGTGCTTTCATAGCTAGGCAGGGAGAGCTTATGCTTACACACGTGTTGAATGCACTTTCTGAGTTGAGCTCTGAACCCACTCAGGCACGCTTCTGCTCTATCAGATCCCCCTCAGCAGTGCTCTTGCCATATCTCCAGCCTTTGACCAGGTCTTCGTCCCACTGACTGTTCCTTTCAGACCCTCTCAGAGCATCACTCAGCTCCACATTCACAGCCCCGACTTCTCAGCTGCTCCTCACGCTCCTTACTCCCTTACCCACCACAGCCACAAGTCTTCGTCAAAGGAAAAAAAAAGTCATGAAATACAACTTTTAACCATCTAACAGTTCAGCACTTCTTGAGCTTAAGTCACGGGTTGTAAGCGAGCAGCACTCAGATTGCATCTGAAGGCTGTATCCTCACATCAGAGCCCGCATCTCCCCAAGGAAAAACTTTGGCACAGCCACAGAATTCAAAGGATGAATTTCTTTAACTTCCACGTCAGTTGGGGCTCCAGAAGCATTTCAGGGAAGCATCTACACGTTACACGTGTCCCTTAGTAATCTCACATTAGTTTTACTCCCTCCTAACGCCACCGGTTTGAGCAGGCAGCGGTGCTGGTGCCAGAGAGAGCTCGGCACGGAACCGGGAGAACAGCACCGGTGCCAGCAGCTCCAAGGTGTCACCTGGGATATAAAATAATCCTAAATAACACAAACACAGCTGCTCCGCTCCTGCGCCAGCCCGCGGCACAGGGACCGGGATCAGGCCCCGAATCAGCGCCTGTTTAAGGTGCTATTAAAAAACACCCCCCCGGCGCTCGGTGCGGGGCGCTGGGGCTCACGCACCAAAGTCACCGAGTTTCGCGGGTCAGAGCCCGCAGCCCCGGCTCGGAACAACCCCGGGCACAGGGAGCGGGGGGACGCCGGGGTGTGAGGGGGGGTCCCGAGCAGGCAGGGGCACCCCAGGCACCCCCCCGA
>VZRW01011326.1:389100-496281 GCA_013398125.1 Aegotheles bennettii | reverse complement strand
GGGGCCCGGCTCGGTGCGGGTCCCGCTGCCGCCCCCTGCCCCGGGCAGTCCGAGCGGTCGCTGCGCTCCGGTACATCCCGGAGTGCTCAAACACCTGAGCCCCGGCAGGGCTGGGAGGGAGCGCGGAGGGGCCGAGGGTGGCAGCGCCAGGCGCCGGCAGAGCAGTGAAACACCCGAGTTCGCACGGATTCGCTGAGGATCTTCCTCAGCGTGCGGCTCCTCTGCCCCGCTGCGGTGCCGGGGGTCCCACCCGAACGCCGCCCCCAGGGCGCTGAGGTGGATCTGTGCCCGGCCCCAGGGGCAGCCCCGGCCTGGGCGGCTCTGCCGTGCGATCGCCTGGAATCCCCAGATCCAACGGTGTTTCGGGTACAATGGTCCCCTCCGCACGCCTGGCCGGGAGGCAGCCTCCGGAGCACCATATGGTACCTTATTCAGTTGCCCAGAAGTAAATCCCAGCAGTGCTGGGAACCAGACAGATCCTGTGTCTCCTTCACCCGAACCGGGTCGGTTGACATGAGAACTCTCAGCTCTGTGCATCCCTTTTCCCCGGGTGAGCAGACCCCAGCCATGGGCAGACACATGTCCTGTGCAGGAGTCTGACACACACCCAGCAACAGCCAGGACACACCAGTTAGATCAATTATTGGCTTCTTACCTTTGCTTCTACCTTATTTGCTTCTTACCTTTGTTTCTCACCTCTTTTCCCAGCCTCTTCTTTCTCCCTTTGGATCAACATCCTTCTTTCCTGTTTGTTTCCACTTTTTTTCAGTCTTATCTTTCCCTCTTTCCTAGTCCTTTAACATCTTTCCTCCCCTTCCTTTTTTTTCAGCTTCCTCCTAAAGCATTCAGTAAACAGAGCAAGCAGAAGAGTATAAACAAAACTTCTCAAGTAGGTACCAAACAAGCAACACCAACAGAGTATTTCAGCTATTTCCATGGCCACACTGCTCGTGTATGCCATCTCCTCCTTCCTTTTGTTACACTTGCTTATTTGGGCACCCTCTCTGCAAAGTTAACATTTTTGCATTATGAGTAATCCCATTTTAGATGAGGGGAGATGGCTGTGTGCTAACTCAATTGCTGTATTTGTTAAATTAAGTGATCTAACTTACACTCTGGAGGAATCTCACTTCATCTCCACTGACACGTGTGTATCTAACCAAACCAGCCACTTGTTTTAGGCCCCTAGCCTATCTGCCTAAAACTAAGGCAGAATTTTCACATAAGGTAGGTTTAAACAAATACCTTGCAATGAGAATACTCGTATTTCCTAAACTCATTCGTGCACCTTTCTAGGGTCAGACCTTAGGTTGGAAGATCTGTAGGGCAGGGGCTATTTACTTCGGCAAAATGTTTAGTGGAGCTGAGCTCTGAACTCATCTGAGATTTTTACATACTGAAAAGTACAGAAATAACCAATAACTGACTTCAAACAGAAACTTTTGGGGGTTAATTTACCAGACGTAATTGCTATTAGGAGATTTAATAAATCAGATTCAAACATTTCTCATTGGCTTTGCCCTTTTAAAGACATTTTTTTGCTTTGAGATTAATGTGACAATCAAATTCCACTGTGAGAATTCTTTTTCCTTTTTGACTTTAATGTCTTTCATAAGCTAAACATATTTCTAAATAAAACTGAATTTTTGCAAGGCCAGAGGAAGCCTTGCGCATCAACACCCAGCAAGTTGGAGTGGCATGAAGCAATATAAAATCATAAAGGCTGTAGTAAAAACAGTACCCTTGAGAGGTGACTATCCATGGAGAGAAGAACTGCTCTTAAACTAAGAAAATGCTCAAGGTTTGAGAATTAATGCCAGGCAGCTGTCCAGTTCAACTAAGCATATACAAATCAACTATATCAATGAATAGTATTATTTATCTGTAATTTTATCAAAGACAAGGCAAAGTTGCTAAAGCCTAACAATCATACAGTAATATCTTGTCAGTTATAAAGTATCCAGATGGTTTATTTGAATGGAGTCCAGCAGAATGTAATGCGAATGTGTACAAGCTAGTAAGCCTCCCTATAGCTGAAATAAGTATTTTAGAATATTTATTTAAAATTAAAGTTTAAATAGTTTTGTTCATTTTGGACTGGTATGCAAAGTACTCTGTTTTCTTGACACTGTCACCTATAGAAATACAGGTGTATTCTATATTAGACCTATATAAAAATTGGCTGTGTTTGTATGGCAAAATGTCAAGCAAAGATTCTGTTACGTTTGTTTGTTTTTGTTTTTATCATCCTTACATATGCCCCATCAGAGTGAAATGTGAAAGAGCTCTTCTCTGACACAGGAGAAGAGAGGAAAGCCCCAGTCATTCCAGATCGGGCCAGTCAACAGCTTTCTGGAAATTACTTATTGCCAGCTGGCATAAAAGTGGCTACTGGCTCACAGGGTTCCTATAGAGAAAATGATGGGGGACACAATTGACTAGGAGGAGACAATGATAAAAAATAATGACAGCTTTTTAAGCGAAACAGTAGGGAATTAATTAAAAATAATAATAATTTTGTTTCTAGAAGACTGGAAAGCTCAGTAGTTATGTTTGTGTTTTATCCCAGTCTACTGTAGCCAAACACGAGGCAGGAGAATAAAAAAAGGAATTCCATAGATACTGACATATAAAGATTCCCAGATTTTTGGTTTGGGTTTTTTTTAGTATAAAGAAATTTTCCTATGGATTTGATATAAGTATGTCCAGTGTGGGTAGATTGTAGGAGAAAATGGTAGTTTTTAGTAAAGAACTGAGATCTTCACTAAAATAAATGTGAAGGATTAATGCGAACACAGACTTCCAGAGTTCCAACCTGCCTGGAGTCTTCGTGACGATGATTCTCTCCTAGATCTTAACAAAAAAATCACTCGGGGCCCAATCTAAAGCTCTTAACTTACCTGAGTGATCTTTGAGTTTATATCATGAGCGTGCAAATCACTGATGTTGCTAATTCTGAGTAAAGGCTGGAAAAGGAAGAAAAGACATGATTAATTTTTCTAGTTTAGTGTTTAACGCCTCGGTTTGCTTGGGAGAGAGTAACCATGATTATGGTAACAAATGTAGGCCACTGACATGAGAAAAAGAAGAGACTGAAATTAGTATGTCATTCTTATTGCCCACATTTTTCTAGACGCACTTGTACTTGACACTTGTCTTCAATTTATTCCTGACGTTTCAGGAGAAGGTTTCTTCTTTTTGAATTGTGGATTAAAACTTCCCACCTAAGCATCAAGGATTTTAAATAAAACTGATGAATCGAAACGTCTAAGTATCAATAGAAAAATGATCCCTTCTCTTATGTAATTAAATGTATTGTATTAATGTGTGCATAATGCAGAATCAATAAATAATGAATTACCACTGATTGTAATTGAATGTTTTCATAATTTTATTGTCAGCCATGATAAATAATCAGTACATTTATACTGCATTAAATTAATTAGTGTGTCATTTCTATTACATACATCAGCAGTGAAGTAATGCAGTGACATCTGTTTCTAATGTTTTAAAGATGTGGTATTCCTTACTAAGTAAAAGGAAGAGTTATTAGAGGTATTTCCTGTGATTGGCAGTTATACTGGTACAGTCAAAGAGATCAAATAAAGGAACTTGCACTCTTGGCAAATGCTGCATTTCAACCCCTAATGGTAGCGAGTAACAATGATCGGAGTGAATTTTGCTTCTGCAGGCTTTCAGAAAATCCTATCCACCTTCCTGGAGAAAGTAGGGCTGGATCTTCTCTCCCTGATATAGTCCGGGAAGATTCTAACCTGCAGAATAATCAGCACTCTACAGAAGAACCGAGCATCCACATCCATCTCTGTATCCGCTTCCACATCCATCTCTGTATCCACTTTTCTGCCTCAGTCCTCTGCCTGTACCGTTCCCCTGCTTGGTGCTCATTTGTAACTCACAGATTAAGCCTTTTTTGGCTGTGACGTTCTTACATGGAAGTATCTGGCCTATTGGGTCTGTAATCTTTGCTTGGAAGTGATACTAATTTGGCATCTCTCAGCACTTTGATACTACTCACACTGCTAGGCATTGCTTGCAAGGGAAATAGGAAATTGAGCAGATGTTGCAAACACAGGAATTGAAAAGTATTTTGAAAATAGTTGTATTCTTTTCAGTGCCAGTCTCACAAATGGCTTTCATTTCAGTTGATTCACATTCAGTTGATCACTGACTGCCCTTGCACAGATTCAAGAGTGATCTCTGCAGCAACCGGGTGCGTTCAGCTCTTTGTCCACATGGCTTGCAGTGTACACGGGACACTCTGGACTCGCCTGGGACCGCCTGCCTGGGCAGGACTGGCAGCCGGCTGGCTCACTGGCCACTGGCTTCCTCCCTGTGATTCTGAGCCTGCTCTTGGGGCGGTCCTCAACAGACAAGCTCTCCAGTTCACAGAATCTTCACTGGGTTCAGCAGTTCAAACTTTACTCAAGGCATGAAGGATTTGACCATTTATTATAGGAACCTGACAAAATTAAAGCACAAAAATATTCTTTCAAACAAGATCCCATCTACTTTTCCCATTCATTAAAATTTCACTTGACTTCTGTAACTGAAGAGGTGTGCCCTTCGATGCTTAGACACTGCCCCTTTTTGTCTAAATGATGTGCAAATACCTTTCTCCTTAAAGCGAGGAGTATGTTTGTGGTATAAAAGTATGAGTAGTACTTTTAAGATCATTCCAGTGAAATATACGAACACAAAATGCAGTTGCTGCTAACGATTCGCTACTTTAATCTGGATTTTTATTTTGATTGAGGATAGAGGGCAGTAAAATTGCAAAGCCAGGACCTTAGTATAATGAGGCTGTATTACGTGAGATACAATCATCATGAAGGTTCAATATTATTTGCACCTCTTCTTCTTCAGGAAGAAAAAATAATACTATTAGAGGGACACTGAAGTTAAAATGTACTTTATAGCAAGCTACTATGAAGGCAATACGATGTCCTCAGATATGTTGGGTAAGTCATTGCACCTGAATGCTTGTTAATATCCCCAGAGGAACAAGATTAACCTCACCTCTTACTTGCTACATTTGCAGGTCAGCTAAAGAAACCAAAAGTTTTCCATGCTCTCTGTCTGAGCATCTCAGGCCTAATCTGAAGGCACCACCATCTAGTGGGATAAGAAGGTATTTAATTTTTCTTTACATTATTTTGTATTCTAAAACATGGACATTGCATTCAACTTTTACCAATAATAAAAAAGTCACCTTTTTTTTGCTGTTTATTTAAACACAAAAGGCTCATGTGGACCTTTCATTAATTCTTCTATCTTCTGTTTAACTGCAAAGCATTTTCCAATAAAAATCTTTAGAGTAATTTCCATGAAAATAGGTTTTCATAAACAGAATTTTATCAATGAGAAAACAATTTATAGCTATCCATACTCAGTCAGCAGTGTAACTGATTTATTGAATAAATATTTTTAGTACTTTATTGAATCTACTTTGTGGAAATCCAATTGGCAGAATTATTAATATTGTGAAAGTAATTATCTTGAGTCCATCTTTAAAAACGATATGTATTTTAGACAGTAAAGATACGTAGCTGCAGTTTTCCATGCAGCCATTAAATATACAGCACTGGGTTGTAAGTATACTCCGACCATTAAGTGCCATCAAAAACAAATTTCAAAACTGAATGCAAAGCATTCCTTTTCTCTTGGCTCTAAGGCTGCCCATTTATTGTACTTTGCCCGTACTGATATATAGACTGCTACCTGTTCTTGTTTGGTTTTCTTTTTATGCACTTAACAATTGGAAAGGATAATGGCAGGGATTTGATGTGGGGGAGGGAGAAACATAAGGGTGAGAGTGTGTATTCATTTGTTTGTTTTTTCCCAGACAACGCACGCATCTGCAGCTGTTATCCTAAGATGCCTCCTTGTGTTCAGGTCTCATTGATCTTGTTACAGCATTTCACAGATATGTGGATAATTGATTTACATCGTTCAGGAGTACATATCTTTTAGAAGTGTGAGAGTAAATATTAAGAAATCACCATATTTTAAAATGCCATAGATGTTTTGATATTTTTATATCTAAGCCAGTAGTGAAAAATAAATATTTAAATATTTCATAACACAGATAATATTTCAATTATCAGGATTTGGGCCTGCTTCTATTTCCAAGGAAGGGAATGGCATTTTTGCCTCGGATGCTACCAGACATTTCAATGTTTTACTATCTTCAAATTATAGAAATCTCATTGACAGAAATTGATGTGCAATGCAGTACTCTGCATTATACATCAATATTATGATACTGCCTTTTAAAATACTACATTTCTTCTGAAAGCCATACAGTAATATTGATCTACACTGCCATTTCTTATTGAAATCAAACTGGAGTTTTGAGTAAAAATCAATGGAACTGGTCCAAACTGGTTGAGGTAGTAGATGCCATTTTGACCCTTTGATCCCTAAACCACAAGCCTGAGAAGGTTAGAGATATTTCATATAGAATGCAAATGAACAGATTTGTAAGTACTTTCACCTGGAGTACTATTTACAGTTGATAAAGTCCAGGTTGTTCTATCCCCCACTGCCTTAAATGAACACAAATCCTAAGTAACTCTTCAGGAGACAGGCTGGGACGTATAGGGAAATTAAGGCTGGTAATCTGTGCGAGTACCAAGCCCGGATTTCACATAGACTTTCCAAAATCCTTTCTCTCAAAGTTCTCATCTATTTTTCAACCTCCAAAGGAGGGAGCCTTGTCCTGAAGCCTTAATGTCACTGTCTGCTAGCTCTTGGTCATGCTTTTCACAACTCTGAAGGAGATTGAAGGAAAACTTAATAAAACTAATTTGATTTGATTTTTTTGCATAAAAGTAGCTATTTAATGAAACTAGCTACAGGATATTCTGTAGTTCTTCATGGGAAGTGGAGGGAATTCATCAATTGAACTCATCAGTTATCAGTCTTTCTAATAGCAGGCAGTTCTGGGAAATCCTTACAACAGGTTACCTCTTACTCAGTCCATATCTTGGGCAGTGGCATCTATTCTGTGATTATTTACAGCTCAAAACACGTTTTCTTGAAGTTGCTAGTGTCTCTCTGTGTAGTAGCATGAACATACTTATATTCATCCCAAGGAGATAAGAAATTTAATTGAACGAAGACAAATAAGGCTTCCACTAGAATATATCTTGCCTATTCCTATTTAAGGAATTCTTTGTTATCCAGGAAACCATCTGAAAACAGACAATCGGGAAACTCTGCCATTTGCGAGACTGCAGGGAGCAATTGTTCTCACAAGTCACGGTAACCCTGGTCAGAAACAAGATTTTAACACTTGACTTACTAGTCCTTATGGAAGAGACTACTCATACAAGCCATTACTTCATAGAAGAGTGAGAAACATTGTATTAGAATTTGGTTTTGCTGACTTAAATCTTTCTTCTTCTTCCACATAGCAGTACTCTCTTGACATCAATGTACTCTTTAGCATTCTATAATATTGCATCCAATTTTATTGTTTACTTACAGCTTTTTAAGACCACCCAAGAAAGATGTGCACAGAACATACACAATTGTATATTCAGAGATGCCAGGTATCCAGAATTCTTAGCTGCCACAGCACCAATGACCCCTCTGCTGCAAAATGCACTCTTGTCATGGCAATTTCAATGTTATAAAGGAAACAGGAATTAAACCTTTTTTTTTCTTTCTGCTATGCACTACTGTTTGTAGTCTTGATTGCTCATCTGTGTTTTGAAGTGATATAAACTTAAAAAAGGAACTACTTTCGTCAACAGATTTTGGGGGTCTGAACTCTCCATAATTGTCAATACAGAAAAACTCACACAATATAGATTTGCTAGGAGAACGCACGCTTTTTACTGTAGTAATAGTAACATGGAATACATAATTAAATATCACCTGTACCAAGATACATATTACTGAAATAGAAAAAAAAAATTAGTAACTTTGAAAATCTTTAGGAGTGTGATGTCTGCTGCAGTTCCAATTTATTAACAAACTTTTTGAATTATATCTTCACCTGAATGCATGGCCACTTGAGTTAGTTCACCTACTAATTTTTATGTAGTTATCACTGTCTAACATCTCTTACCTGGTCAAAGAGTCCAGGCTCAGGCAGAACCTATTTAGAATCTCTTTCTTAAGAACATTTTGAAGTGCCATCATACAGTATCTATGTATCAATTTTTCTATACAATTTATGGAAAAAAAATGTACATATGTAATACTTCTAGATTTGACTTCTTTTGAAACATTTTAAAAGATTACAATAGCTTCCATGAAAAGTTCAGACTGAAAAAAGCAAATGAAAAAACCCAAGCACTAAAGCACAAAACAGAAAAGAACTGCACTGACATGTGAAATGTGTTAAAATTCTTCTTTGAATCAGTCATTTAGACATACAAAGATAATGATGATGATTATGATGACAATAATTATAATCAACTAAAATTTAAATTCATCTATTTTCTTCTATGCAAATACCAATTATATTTCTTTTCTTTAAAATGAATGTGACCATTTTAAGTAGTTATTCTTGCAAATCTTCCTAATAATCTGCCTCAACATTTACAATGGCATAACATTCTTCTGAAGTGGGGGAAAAAATGCTGTCTCTTCTGACTTAACTGAAGGGTCGATACAAGGGTCTATATAAGCTATATAGAATTAATATTAATATAGCATCATCAGAATGTGAGGAGCTATGGCCTATTCTTTCCTTTTATTTACTGAATCAAACAGAGGAGGCTGTGCCACTCATAAGGTGCTTAGTAGATACAGAAAAGGGGAGTGAACATCGTGTTTCTATTAATTCTGCTTTAGAGTTTCAGAGTTGTTTTAGACACACAGCAGAAGTAAAATATAAAGGCTCGAAGTCTTCCTCCCCTTAGAGAGTCTGTGATGCTCTGAGAGAGACAGTTGTAGTTCTAGGAATAGTCAGATATTTGGGAACAATGAGTAATTCTGCTATTGGAGAAATTACCTGAGCGAAGACCTGTATTGTATCTATTTCATGGGTCTATGATGGTCTGCTAAGATGGGCAACCACCAAGCCCAGATCTTACCTTAAAAAAGATGATATTAAGACTAAAACAAAAAGAAGTCTAATGAGTACTCTGTGTGATGATTTGTTACATTCAATCCTAAAATTCTCACTCAGACTACAGCCAGATTTGACCTCCTATTGTTTTCATTTTATACATTATCACTCAGAGAAAGCAGAAACTGGAGAACGCCCTCTCACCGAGGCGATGGGGTTGAAGTTCAGGTTTCAGATATGCTAGAATGCTCATTTGCATCATCCCCTGAAAACAAATTAAAGTGCAAAAACCTTATAAAAACATTAAATACTTTAATATAGCTGACCCACATAATGTTTACAGTGGGAACATTCATTTCCTAGACATATACAGTTTAATTAAAATTTAATAAGTACAATGTGGATGTCTTTTCTGCACAAGAAAAGCCAACATTTAAATGGAGTGTACTATGTTTGGATTAATGAAAAATAGATGTTAAATCTTAAGTGTTCTTTCTGAATTCTCAAAAGCATCACTACACATAGTTTGGCATCAGTTTACAGCTTTTGAAAGAAAAACAAGACCTATTTTCATTTCTGAGAGGCAAGCTGAGCATAATTTCATTTCAAATTTCTTAAAAATTTCAGTGGACCAGAGTTGCTACTCTCTGGCTTTAAAATCTTAAACAGAATATTTTAAATCAAAAACCTTATTTAATCGTAATGTTGTGAGGGAAATGCTCAATAAGGAGGCCTTTCCTGTACACAGCTTTAGTAGATACATTACTACAAATAAGAGATGGTCACACCTATTCCTGTTTCTGATGAACAGGACTGATGGCTGTGGAAGCTGATGGCTTTCTTTTTACTCACAGCCCTTCCACAACTAAAAATTTCTCCCAAACTCACCCTCCTACAAGTGTCAGGTATTTGCATATGTGCCCTTTCAGAGGGAAATAGAGTAAGAGGCTCTGGCAGCTCCTCCACTGGCCGTACCTTCCCTCAGATAACGTTAGGAAGTTTTCACCACTGCAGCTGTAAAGCCTGAACTAAATCTCTGCTCTTACTGCAGAGCTGTAAGTTGAGCACTGACAGAGCCAGCACACTGAAACTAAGGCAAATTCAGCCTCAGACAGACCTTCTCAAAGTGAGAATAATGTTGGCTTTATAATTTTTATCCATCTGCTTACATAGTTTCAAATGTATTTGTTATACTTCTTTTTTTTAAACTCACTTCACCTGAAAACTGGTCCCACGCTGATATTCACCCCTAACTTTTAGATGTCTCTTGGATACAGTTTCGTGTTTGAGTCCTTGGTGATAAGTGTGTCTTCACAAGAATCCAAGCTAGCAAGAACTCATTCATCTGAGGCCTTTATAGTCTTTTGTTTATGGATTCTCTGGTGAAGTCTGGGTAAAAATACTGCATATGAGGCACATCAATGCACTTACTTTCATGGACTACTTTAAACCCTTTTAATTATATGATAATATTTATGGTGAGTTTCCTGAGGGAGCTTTATCAGTTTCAGAACTTAGAGCCTTGGTTTATCCTCTCTTTTCTTTTCAGCAATGTGTCATTTACGATCTTCAGGGCTGGAGAATAGTACTGCTTAAAAAAATACTTCAGAACCTTGCACTTGTCATTCTCCTCAAAAAAAAAGAACTACAGCCTTCCACTCTGTGCTTGGTTGGTTTTTTTCACTTCGTGTGCCATATTCTCCATCTCCCAGACAAACTGCTTTTTTTCCCAGTATTTGTATGGGCACATTGCTAAATACACATATGAAGTGAAATGAGGTAACTACTCCTATCTCATGTTTAAAGTGATATACTTTTCACTTTTAATTGTAATTATTGTTTGTTAATCAATCAGAAAAGACCATGATGTAGAGGCTGGACTTGGCATGGTAAAACTTCTGTGATGAAGTAGGAGTATGCCCTAATGACTAAAGAATCCATAGCCAAAAATCGGCAACAAGTCAAAAAGAGGTGAATAAAAGAAATGTAATAAATAAAAGAACGGGAATATTTCCAGAGAAAAGAGATCAGTTTCTTACATAAGCTATAGTCTCCAGATGTGTTGGAAAAGGTACATTTTTCCTAAACCCTGAGAACACAAGTCTGAAAAACTCTTACTATGCAATAAAAACTGCTTCAAGGAATTTTGCAAATCAAATAAGGCAGTAACTGAATACAGTTAGACATACTCATCCATATTTACTAATCTTGATTTATTGCACAACTTTATGTAGTCTTTGCAGTCCTATATATCCATTCCGTTTCTTTTGTCTGTTGTTTACTGGCAATATCATAATTGGCCAAGACTTTCAGATGCTGGAATATACAGATAATGGAATTGCTAGGACAAAAAGCATTAAACTGCTTCATAACATCCTGTTTTATAATGACATAATTTCAGTTATTCTTCCCAATTTATATTGATGTTGCTGAGAACAAATTTGTTCTAAGAGTGTAATTTTCAGCAGATGAGAAGAAACAGAAGGCATTGGTTATTAAAAGAATATTTTTAAAGTGCCAAGTTATCACTTAGAATGTGTAGTTAAGCTATACAAATATACTTTGATACATATACAGAATGTATATATTACATGAGACTTTATAATTTAAATCCTTACTAGCATAGGTAAGGTTTAGCTGTGTGTTTCAGAGTACATTTAAGTTCTGTTGCTGGCTTTCTCTTATAACTTATCCTGCATTAGTGCACAGTATTTCCAGATCACATTTTTGGCGTTGGTATCAGCATCTTCACTGATGTTAGGCAGGAACCGACTGCTGCCCACTCCTATGTATCTGTGTGTTATATCTCCTATAGAACACACTAATAACAAGGGTTCAGGTCAAGGTAAATCAAGATACAGTCTGATTCTACTATTATTAGTTCTCCAGGTCTGCAATTCTTAAAGTAAGTTTTCCTCCACATGCATCAAAGAGACAAGCAATAAAAACTGCAGCATATATCATCATCTCAGGTTCATCAGCTACTTTAAGCATTAAAGATTAGCCTATAGCATACAGAATAACCGAACTTTTGGGCTACTGCAAAGACCATCTCCTTCATCCTGCACTTCTGTAGTTTTAGGAAGCCTGTAAATCTCATAGGCAATCCTTAATGAAGCTGTAGTGGAGCCCTTTTCCATATTCTGCCAGTTATGGTGGGCAGAGCAGCCTGATCAAAGCTATGATCCTGTGTTTTTCTCCTCTGTGTTTAGTTTGTACAAGAAAGTTTTGATTGCAATGAGAAACCTACAGAATTTTTGCAGAATGCCATTAATTAAAAATTGGAAAAATGGACTTCTTGCCTTGCATGTTTACAGCAGTAGAGTGAAATGTAACTCTCTTTCCCCATCTCTCTAAACAATCCTATAATTTACTCACAACTAAGTAATCAAAGGGCAACTTCAAAATTAGTTTCAGTGCTCCTTAGGTAGAGAATGTGGATTTAATTACTTGGAGTTTTTAACATGTTTAGTTCACTGGTCTACCAAGGCCTAGATTACTTTATCAAAGGAATATTTATATCATCCATAGGAATTAAATGTCTACATATGATTGAGAATTTGCAGTTTAGAGTCTAATGCCACTAATAAAACACAAGTAATGTGTTTTATGGGCATGACTGGGACCGACCACTGCAAGCTGGGACAGGAAGAAAGAAAAATTCAGGCAGTGGTAACAAAGAAGTCAGGATAAAGGTGTACAAGAGTTTAGAAGAAATTTGGAAACAAATACTTTTTCTCCCAAACATGCTTGAATGTAGGGTGGCTGTTTCTGTAGTTAATGAACAATCTAGTTTGTGCATGCTTGAGTGACTGACAGTTGCGTAACAGCAAACTCTATATGACAACCATGCATAACTTCAGCAACACACAAACATTTCCTTGCTGCCTGAACTAATGAGCCATTTAGTTGGGATAAATCAGGTTATTCAATAGATGTTTCAGGCAGCTAATAGGCCCGATCCTGCTGCCGATCCTTATACAAACTGGTACTCAAGTAGAATTAAATTCTGTATCCATTGAGTGAATAATAGAATGGGTAATGAGATTTCACACGTGAAGTCACTGCAGGAGAAAGATACTAAATAACTTTTAAAAAATTGTCATAGTGAATATGAAGTATTTGGTGTTTCCTTTTGGAGGAAGAAATATTTGATCAAATGATCTGAGACTAGACCCTGAGATAACCAGACACTGCATAATACTAATGCTGGTTCTTCCTGATTTTCTCTTGGACTTCAGTGTTTCTAAAAACCTTCGTTTATGGGGTTTTGCTAAGATTACTATATTTCCCAAAACGATTTTGATAAAGTTAGATATTAATTATATAGACTTGAAAGTAAGAAAGGTAGTTACATGAATATGTCAAAATCCCCCCAAAAAAGTTATAAAGCCAAACCCCATGTTTTTATAAGCGAGATGTTTTGGTTGAAATGAAAGCAGGAAAAGTTGCTTACAGAAAAAATAGTTAGAACTGCTAAAAGTGGAATCTTAAAGCTGATCTTTGCCTGTGTCTTTCTGACCTGTTATTGCTAAAAATGCTGTATGAATCCTCTGCGATATACAGGATTGTAAATTATTTCATAAAACATAGAAACCCAAATGTATTTAATACAAATGGTTAAAAATTTACTTTTAGTCTTGTCAGCATGCATTTTTGAATGTGTTTTGGCAGTTCTAATTGATGAGACCTAGTTTAACAAAATATAGGGAAATTCTGCAATCAGGTCACAGGATGTGCAGTTTAATTAAGTTGGTGTGCATTTCTATTTGTTTCTAATGTAGAGGATCTATTGGTAAAATGAATGCCCATTTTGTGGTCTGTTATGCAGAAAATGTTTAATCCAGTGTTTGATTTACTCTGTTAAATCTTCTTTATTGAATGTGCTTATTCATCCATGCAGAATTGGGTATGCTGTTTTCTGTTACTATGACATTGCAATTAAATAGCTAAAGAGAAAAACATGGTAAGACATTTTCTCAAGGTCCATGAAATTCTCATAAAAATTATTCATACTTACATATTTTACTTCTACATTTGCTGATATTAAAACTGTAAAGCACAGAGAAAAAAATTTGTGTTGTATGGGGCTGACAAACCTTGCAGTTGGAGATCCTGAATAATCATTTTTTGTCAAATAAATCGTACTAAGAAGAATTTCTGGTCCAGTGGATAATGACTGTCATCACGAAATAGGATTGCACTGATTGCATCTTATGAATGAAGCTAACAGGAACTCACAGCATCAAACAACAGCAGTTTGTGGTGGGATAAATACTTAAGCACTTCAGAAACAGTAAGACATTGACAGTGAAAAAGCTCTGTTCTAGTGCAGTCCTAGAATCATACTAAACAATAACAAAAGGTTTTCACAATGAAATTATATTTTCATGAGTATGCCCTCCCTCAGTAGGAAAAGGATTTGAAAGGAGAATTTGTCTTATCTGATCTCACCAGTATAGAGATGCTTTGTTCCTCAACCCAAGACATTTAGGTCAGGATGATCGAGCACTGTGAGAATTCTGGACCTAAATTTCTGTTTAAATTAGATTAAAATTTAAAAATAGATTAAAAAATAAAAATAACAGATTCAGTCACAGAATTGCACTATGGAAGCTGCGGAATGGAATTTTATTATTTTTTTAAAATCTCCATGGGACAGTTGGAAGCATAAATATAGGGAACATAAGTTTTGATTTACTGCTTGTACATCTGAATCAGAACTACTAAATTTATCTGTCATTATTTTTTAGCATGGTAATCAAGTACTGATGTTTAAATCCATGTCATTTTTGTTCTTGCATTGTTTGATGTTTCCTGCTGGACTGTTTTCTGTGCTGTTCTAGCATGTCTGGCAGTACCGCGGGGTTAAGGTGGTCTCTGGTTTCCATTAGTCACTTTATGCCACTTTCTCTCTTCTTTTGCTGTGTGAACAAGGAGCTTGTAATAAGGTGTTAACAGGCTGCTAGCTGGTTTATTGTTATTATTGATTTAAGGTGTTAAGACTTTAATATAATCGTACGCAATGAATAATATTAAGAGATTAGTTTAAAGCCATATAGGCCATTAAATGCCAAATAAAAAATACAACTTTCTAGAAATTTCCGGTGTATTCTGGCACAGGTGTTCTGTGCTGAGTTGTTTTTCCTACATGGCTGTATCTGCTTTTTCCAATACCTCTTTTCATTCTCACTATTCTTTCACTCGGCCTGGTAATACAGGAGAGGCTGCTCTGAAACAGGAGATTCTGTGTTTTTCACCCCTGGTTCCTCCTTTGTCGCTTTGTAAGGTGAAGGAAGAGGCAGAACAAGGCTGAAGTGTGACTTAAGGCTTCAGAGGAAAAGAAAGAAGGACTTAGTGTTGATTTGTGGGTTGAGAAAAACAGAGGTCTTTGAAGGCAGAGAATGAAGTGCAATCCAACACTTAATATGGCTGTTAATTAACAAGGAAGGGCATGAGATTGATGACTAGAAATAGATGAACTAGTATACTTTCTTTTAAAATCTGTATTCAATGTGGTGGATAAAGGAAAGAAATTATCATAATTGGGGAGTAAAGGGACTTTTTGAAAATAATAAGGGAAATATTTTCTTGGCTATATTAATCAAGTGCAGTGATCAATGAGATTGAACAAATGGAAATGGTTCTGCAAACACTGCATATGCAGGAGGAAATAACAACAACTAAATCCATTGTGAGTCACTGAAGAACTGGTTATTGAGGGAACTTCAGTGGAATGGACACATTAATGGTACATTGTTTGAAGTGTTAGACTGGAGGGTTTAGCATGTGGAGTGGGTAGATGGGATGCAGCCGTGTTGTTGTATTTTGAATGCTGGGGTGCCAGGACCGACCGATGCCCCACAGTATTCCTGTGTCCAAGGCAAGGGCTCCTTCTCTGGACCAGCAGAAGGTGGGTGAGGACCCGGGTGGGTGGTGGTTGGGTCCCACCGGCGGCCTGTGGGGAGCGGTGCCATGGGGGTTGGTCAGCATCTCCAGTGGTGAGGGACTCCATGCAGGCCATGTGGGACATGGCCCTTTCGGCCTGTCGTGGAATCATGGAATCACAGAATCATGGAATCACAGAATCATGGAATCATAGAATCATAGAATCACAGAATCATGGAATCACAGAATCATAGAATCATGGAATCATAGAATCACAGAGTCACAGAATCACAGAGTCACAGAATCACAGAATCATGGAATCACAGAATCACAGAATCATGGAATCATCATGGTTGGAAAGGACCTCCAGGGTCATCAGGTCCAACCTTTATCCCATCATATCCCTAACCATCAGACCATGGCCTCAAGTGCCTCCTCAACCCGTTTGTTGACCCCCCCCAGGGACGGGGACTCCAGCACCCCCTGGGCAGCGGTCGGGGGGACGGGGGCACCGGAGCCCTCGGAACGGGGAGGGGGCAGGAGGGAGCGCGGGGCAGGGGCACAGGGCCGCAAGGGAGCCCGGCCGGGCTGTTGGTCACACGAGTGCTTTGCGGGGAGCCACCGAGAACAAGAGCAGACGGAGCCTCCCGCACGCTCCGCGGGGGATCGAAGGGCGCTGCCACAGCGAGCCCCGGCCGGGACTACATCTCCCAGCAGCCCCAGCGCGCCGCGACCGGAAGTCCGTGCCGGCAGCGCCCTTGGTTTCCGCCGCGGCGGTCACGTGACGGAGCCCCTCCCAAGATGGCGGACAACCTGCCCTCGGCCTTCGCGGTGGTGGTGATCGGCACCGGTACGGGCGGGCGGGGCCAGGGGCAGAGCTGGCGGCCGAGGGCTGTGGGGAGGCTGGGCCGGGGGCGCTGCCGAGGCCCCTGCGGTGTTGGCCGGGGTCTCGCGGGCCGCTCCGGGGTCGCTGCGGGGCCTCGGATGCCGGGATCTGCTCAGGAACGGGGGCGGTGCGGTGGCAGGGGGGGTGCGGGGCTTCCCCTGGGCCTTCCCGAGGGGCCCGGCCCGGTGAGCCGGTCAGGCACAGCGAGCGCTGCCCCGCCGGGACCCCAGAGAGCCCCGCCTGGCCCCGCCGCCCTGGGCAGCCCCTCCCTGGGCACCTCCTGCGGCTCGGGGGTGCGGCTGTGCCCTGGGGACAGAGCCGAGCGGCGAGACCCCGGGCTGGGGTGGGTGTGTGTTGTGCTTGTGCTCACACAATAACTTACATCACCGAGAACTTCTCTCTAATCTCTGTGCCTGCTTACAAATAACCCCAGTTGGTTTTTTTCATGAGTTCTCCTCATTACAGTCTGTTTCTCAGCATATGAACAAATGCAAGGTTGAATGGTTGCAGATATCTGAGACCTAACCCTGAGCTTTCTGGAACTGCCCTCACTTTCTGTGCCTGTAGGAGTTCAGGTGAATAATGATGGAGATCCTGACTGTGTCACTGAAACACACCCCAGCACTGTAACCATGGGACAGATTGTAAAATACTCCTTCAGAAGTAAGATCTTTGCTGTTTGTGTGTCACAGAAACCTGGAAGTATTGAAACAGATTCTGTTTTGTGGAACCCAGGGACAGTGTCCTGGCTCAGACTGGTCTGGATAAACCTCCCACCTTAAATTCAGCATTGAGCTCTCGTCTTAAAATGTTCAAAATACTCTTTGTAGGTTCTAAATTCACACTCAGATTTTGTGTGCAGTTATTGAAGAGCTCTCAAGGGCAGCTCAGGATGTTGGTTGGAGTGCAAAAGGAAGGACACTTGTAAATGCTGTTCTGTGTGAAATGGGGAACTGTGTTTTGGAATTCAAAGCTCTCAGATTGTGTCCTTCAAATTTAAGACAACTTTTCTTGCAATTTGGATTAGAATGAGTGAATTTCTTAATGTAATTGCTATTTTCAGTGTTTACCAGGAGAAATTAATGCCCCTAGAGTGTGTGTATAATTGCTCAAGGACTTCTGATTTAGTCCTGGAGTTTGTGAGAGATGATAAAAACATTGTCCCTATTGCTGATTGTAACTCTACTAAAAATGTAAAATTACTGTTCCTGAGAAAATTAAGAGATCTATTCTGTGTTTTTAACCCTGTTGTATGGCATGGGAGCCTTAGTAATGACTCTGATGTTTTCATACGTGTTCAGATTTGTGAGTATTTTGAGTGTGTGAGAAGAATGGTAGGGGTCGAAGTAGCAAAATAAAAGGGTGCAATATTAAAAGTTGCATGACTTCTGTGACTTTTGAAGATAATTCATTCTTTACTGCCATGAGAAAATCAGTGTTTGTGTAGGTGATGCAGTGCTATTAAAGGAAACTCAGAAGTTTATTAAATTATTAATGTTAGGCTATTTAGCTGTTCCAGCTGCTGACTCTTGTCCCCTGTCTCTTCTGGCCCATGGTACGTTGTGTGTGCTGGACATGTGAGCTGAGTAACACCAGTGGTGGTTGGTGGTAGAATGTCACTGACAGAAGAGATTGTGCACATCAAGAAGAATTGTGCACTGTTAGAAGAATTCACCTGAAACTGGCAGTTCACCAGCAAAGGCACTTCTGGCTGAACTGTCCCAGTGAGAACTGGCCATGGACACCCATCCCGTACGATCGTCCCCGCTTTGGGATGAGCCTGTGATCACAGAGCTTTGATGCTGGGGAAGGAAATTATCCCAGCCAAAGTCTTCCTCTGAAATATTGCTGGATTTCGTGGTGGTGGGTTTGCACTGCAGGATACATTTTTGCCCACCTGTAGAGAGTACTGCTATAACTAATTTCAAGATTTTTTGGAATTCTGCTTTTTAGGAATGATTTTTTTCTTTTCTTTCATCCCTTTTTACTGAGAACATGTGTAAATTGTGACTAACACTGCCGACTGACTATTTTTTTTTTAATCTGTATTAAATTACTCAGTATGGAAGATTATTCAAAGTAAAACTTCCATCTCTCTTTTCTGGGAAATGGTATCTTAGCCTTGTCCTTAACTCCCTGTTTTCGAATGGTACAGCTGGTGCTGAGTGTACCTGTGGATATTTAATTGTCATATTGTATTAACTAGAATGTTGGTGTTAATAGTTTTTTCAACTGCATAGTAGTAATTGCATTCTTTTCTGCATGTGTGGCCTTTTTCTGGTTTTATAATCTGTGCATCCTGTTAATTTTAGTCATTAGATTGAGTAGTAACATTAGATTTGAATTCATTTTTATTTCAGGCTCATTGAACTGTTTCCCTGTAGTAAGCTTAATGAAAATGGAACCTCACACTGAATTTTAGTCATGGGTGCTCCATTTAGTGCTCAGGTTCAATTACTTCATCAATATTTCTGTGGGAAAAGTAAATTCCCTTATTGAAGAAACTACTTTTCCTTAACCCAGATTAAACACATTCTTGCACAGGCAAGTTTAGGGCAAAATGGATGTGTAGGACAAAATTACTCATCTTGGTGTGTTCAGCAGCAAAAGTTTCTCTGTGGTCATGGAATTACATCCATCGTTCTACAGAAAACTAGATGATCATGGGATGTAAAATTGGTGGGCATATCTTGAGGTTTTCAATGGCAACACAGTAAGAGGTGGTCTTGGAAGGTGTATTCATTGGAAAGTGATATTCAGTGGGTTTTGTTTGTCTAAAAGCCTGTAGGACCTGGGTTTGGAGGGCTGCTGGAGGTGATTGCTTGAGGAATTCAAGGTGGGCATGAGTCACGTTCTTTTAAATGAGCTCATGATTGCTAAGCTTTTGTGGGGTTAACTTTTAAATCAGCGCAGGCGTTAAAATGGTAGCACATTTATTCCAAGGGGGAGCATTATGAGTTCTCTGATAAATATTATCTCAAAAACCAGGTGTCTGTTTGTCACTTGGAGCTGGGTGTCAATGGCAGAGCCTTTGGCCTTAGGCAGTTGTCAAACAGGAAAATCCATGGGTGAAACATTCAGCAATGATGAACTCGTGGCAGAATCCACTGTAAGTGCAGAAATTTGTGACGTAGCTGTGCGTATGTGTAAGTGGTGTGGATAAGGATGCAGGGTCATCCTTACATTTGAATTTCTTCAGTTCATTGGATTATGTTCAGTCTTAACTTCTTAAACTTGTCCTGATCCTCGCGGAGGCCTGCGTGAACTGCTGGTGAAGTTGTAAAATAAAGGACAGGGCTCTTTACAAGGTGCTTGTATTCACAAGTTTGTCTGCTAGTAATTCTAATTTTTTTCTAAAAAGGAGTTATTCTTTATAAAAGCAGTCACAGTAAATTTTCTAGTTCTATGCAATTTTCTTTCCATTCTGGTTTTCAGTGGTTATAAATAACACATGAAATGACTTTCAAGGTAGAAAGCAGGAATCCATTTTGAAATATTCTATAAAATAAAGAGTGATTTATGGTTTCATATGATTTTGGCTGAAAGCACTCGGGCTTTGCCAGGTCATCAAAGTCCTGTCAGGAGAATCTATTATTTATTGTTCGATATGCTGGGAGTGGTATAAGTACTTCATGTTTATCTTATGTAAGTACAGTGTTAGGAAAAATCACTTCCAGATACTAATACGATTTTTAAACTATACCATGAAAAACTAACCTAAATATTATAGATGTGAATTATGAAGTTAACATTGAAGATTTTTTTTTAAGTGAAAAATTAATAATTCCTAATGTTTTTATTGTTGCAGGATATTTTTAGGATATGTCTAAAATGTTTTCTAATACATCTTCTGGGCTCATATTTTGAGTACATTGTTTTATATAAGTACACAGTATTCAGTGTACATCAGCAGCTACTTAACAAAAGGCAGATGGAAAGCCAGCTGAAGCCAGGTATTCTTGGATGTCAGTGGTCATTCTGGGCTAATACAGTGGCACTGACTTACCTTGATGTCTGGAAGAAGGAAATAGACCCATATTATTGTTACAATTTATAAGTCATTACCTGTCTGTGTAAATGTCAAACAAAATGCACACTGACTCGCAGTTTTCTCCTCACCATAAATATTGTTGGAGCATAAATATCTGCTTGTGTTCCTTTTCTAAATACAAACTGTGAGATTCTGTGTTTTTCATTGCCATATTCCTCTGATGGTGCACAGGTAACTAAAGAATTGCAAACGTTGAGAAGAAACTTTTTGCTTGTGATGCCTTCCTTGACCAGTTATGATTTCTTTCTTGTCTTAGCAGGTTGTCATTTCTATGCCACTACCATGTTCTATAAGGCAGACATATTTTCTGATATCATTCTGCAATATGAACATAGAATAAAATTAATCAAACCTATTATAGATTTTAAGTAGCTGGTTTTAACATAAAAAATTATACGCAATAAGTATTTCAACTTCATTTGTGATAAAATTATAAAATGGTTTTTAAGTTCTACATATACCAAAAAAGGAACCATGAAGATCGTGTAGTGACTTCTCCAGAGTCAGCTGCTCTCCTCTTCTCAGAAGTTTGGGTACAAACAAAATTTATTGCAGTTGGTCAACTGTCTGACTCCAGAAGATTGTTTTGAAATTGTCTCTGTTCCAGCATTTTTAATATATTTTCCTTCAACATTTTATATTAAGAAAAAGCCACTTGTGATTTATTTAGTAGATACAGTGGAGCAAATGAAACATTTAAACCTTTTCAAGATGAAGCTTGTGTAATTCAGTAAAAGCGTATCAGCTGGATGACTGGGAAATAGTTTACAGTGAACAACTTGGGAACTGAGATGCTTCTACACATATGAAGCTGTTCAGTTTTTAAATTGCTTGGGGCAGCGAATGTGTCCATTTAAAGTCACTTGAAGAACCAGTGCAGCACTATGTGTAGCTGCTTATCAGAAGGGCTTCATGTGTAAGCCTGAAATGAATTTGTGATTACACAGAGGTGAATTATGACTTTTCATTATTTTATAAAGCTTTTAAAATCAGGTGGCTTTTAAAGCTGAAGAAAAGAGTTTCCTAGCTTAGCAGTTATGCCTGATTTTAATTTTACCGTGTTGAAGGTAGAATTGGTATCTTGATAACTGTATACAATGTGTAGCTAATTCCTCTAATTCTTGCATATTTACTTGTAGAACACATTATTCATGAAAATGAAAGTATGGCTGATTTTGTTCCATAGGGAGGGTCACGTGAGGGGCATTGTCTTGGTCAGAGGTTGCTGGAAATAAACAGATGTAGACTTCAAGGTCAGCTTGCAGCAGCCACATCTGTAAGATTTACTGAGATCAATCTGCCTCTTACATACCCAGGGAGGCTGTAACAGAGATCCTGTGTAGACAGCTGGCAGGGAAAACTTGTGCTATCAGAAGTGGACTGTATTCTTCGTCATAAGATTGTCATGAACGTGGTGTTTATCCTTCCTGCTTGCTGGGTTGCTCATGCTGGTGCTGCAACTCTTCCTGATATCCTGCTGGAACCTCTTGCACCAGTTTCCAATGTGTTATACCAGAGGGCAGATCTCTGGATGATTCAGTAATTTGATTTCTGATTTTGATAGCAGTACAATCTTAGAATATATTTTTTAATAATCTAAAAGGAAATGTAGATTCTCAGATCTTGCTGTTCTTTGACCCAAGCTGGTGGATCCAAATCATTACTCAACTGCCTGTTTGAAAACATTAAATATCATGAGTGCCACAGGTTATCATGCTAAGTGCTTCATCCCTTCTCCTGGCAAAACAGAAGCTGACTGTTCCCCAAGAGGGATGAGTGGCAGGAAGCATTAGAATAATCCTTCATGAGAAAAGCAGCTTGGAGATACCCAGCTTTATTTACTCATTAGGCATAAGTGAAACTTCAGAATCAATATTAGGGATAGAGTCTTTTCTCTGCAATAAATCTTTATCTCCAAACCAAGCTGTGAGCAAGAAGTTTTGGAGTCTCTTCCACGCATCTCAGAATTTGAACATAATCCAGTTTAGAATTTGACAAATTAGAGTTCAGAATAGGAAACTGTTTCCAAATAGGAACAATTTTAAAAAGAATGTATTACTCTGTTACTGAATATTCTGGAGGGGACCTATTTTGCATGACTGTGTGAGCATCCTGTAGGAGATAGTTCAGCTTCACGTGCTATTGTTAAACAAATCTACCATTCACCTAAGGAGTCTTTTCCAAGTCAGTTATTTTTTTTCTTAGGTAGAGCGGGACTATCTATAACTATGTTGTAATGGTCTGTTTACCAGAGCCTTCTTTCTTGGAACAGGCTTTTGTAAAGTGACCACCATGCAGTCCAGATCCTGTGTAGCTGTAACTTGCATTTGACAAAGCTGCTGCTCTTCTATGTGGTTTTATTGCTGTTGGAGAGTTCAGAAATTGGTGCCAAGGCACAGTCTTATTTCTTTGATTTACCAAGGTTTTGTCACATAAGAATAAATGGTGTCTTGTTCCATCAAATTGTTCTGAGAGCCCCTCCAGACTCTTAAGATGCATGGGCCTTGCCTTTTTTACGCTGCCTCGTTCCGTTGCCAGTGGGTACTCGGGGGGCCACAGCGTCTCGGAAGCAAAGGGTTGACGAAGAAAATTGATGCCAGCTTTCAAGAGCGAGGAAGCTAATTCAAGGAACAATTTCATCCAAGGTTAATGGAAGAACAGACCTCCAACATGGTATCAATTGGATCAAGCTTCAAGTAATCAGTTCTGCCCTGGTAGCTATAACTCCAGTCCTGGTCAGCCAGGCAGCACTGGTGATGTTTTACAACACTTTCTCTGTGGCTTTTATCAATAAGGAAGGAGAAACAAGTTTCTCAATTCCATTTCCAGAGTAATATTCTCTGTGCCCAAATGAAGGAAAGAAAACCTTTTTCAGGAACTACAAACACAATAGTAGTTGTAGATTTTGTTCCAGATAGTTTATAGATGGAGAGAAATGACACGTTATATAGAGAAGCTCTTGGAGGACAGCTGAGCGTGGAGTTGCTTTCACATAATAAGACTGTGCATCCAGGAACTGGTGGCAGTCCTGAGGCATATGCTGCCATTACATTATTTTCTCCTTGTTTCTTTGTTCAGGATGGTCTGTGTTTTGAGTTCTTACTTCAAAAAATTCACCTTGAAAGACTTATCAGCCTTTCTAGGCTGGGAAACAGATGTCCCAAGAACGGATGCAATTGTTCATCCCTCTCTCTACCCCTAGACATTAACTCCATGCAAGTCACTTGATGTGGGACGCCAGCAATGCAAAGCTATTGTAACTTTTTCTATTATATCAATTCAGAAAAGCATTTTCTTCTTTTAATCCATGATAATAGTAAGTGTTAAAAACGGGAAATTTGCAGAGAAGTTGTAGCTTTTTTCCTGGAGAATTTGCCGTGTCCGTCTTAAACCCCCTTCCTTGTATTGGCACAAACATTTGTGCTTTTGGACTGTCAACACCACCTTGGGACTGGTCTGCCAAAAACTGACTGTCTGCTTCATGGGGAAGGTGGTTGGGGATGGCCAAAGATCACTTTTACTGAACTACCTGCTTAAACAGCCAATAGATCATTTAACAAGAAGATTCAGCAAAGCTGGTGCCATACAGCTTTTTAGATAACGAACTATGCTTCCTTTCTGGATCTAGCCAGGAATCCAAGTCATCTACCCATGCATGTAAAATCTGGTGAGTGGGAGTAGAAGTTAGAGAACAGCCTCGTTTGTTTATTAAACCTCCAGTTGGTATCATGTGCAATTCCAAGCAGGTGTTGCTGGTAGAGAAATATCACTAGCCTTTTTTTTCTTTAACTACAAATCTTTTCTAATTATAATGAAACCATACTGATCTGACAGAGCATAATTGCACAATGTGGGGACTTCTGACAGGGGGACCACTTTAAGGGCAGCCATCTCGGATTCATTCTGTTCCCAACACCACCCTTAACTGTGGAATGAAGGTGTGCCTGCACTGGCAGTTCAGCTTCTCTGCTTAACTCAGGTCTGGGTCTGCATGCAGAATATTGAGTGTGTTCCTGGGCGCTCTTTTGGAGCGAACCAATCAGTTCAAGTGGAAGCCATGTCCAAATACACTTCTGAGCCCTGTTCACACTAGAGATGTTTGCCAGCAGATGATATGGAGGAGACAGCACTGTGCAGGACTCTGCTGTACACAGTTGGTTAATGCCATCCCACCAGGTTTATACCCTCACACTCTGATGCATCCCTGGAAAACGTACCAGGGCATGCAGCGTTCACCCTAAATTTCTTCATTTTAAAATGCTGTTTTAATGGATTGCTACACAGTCTTCACCTTATGTCAGACACTCTCAAGTGAACAAAAACACACAAAAATGCCCTCAGATAATACCTGTATGTATCAGGAGGGATACAGTTACAGAGCATCCCATTAAAATTGGAATATTGTCGTGCTGGCAAATGCTTGTTCTGTTAACGATAACGAGGTGTCTAGAGAAGACTCTGGTGACAAGGTTGAACTCAGAGGTAGTTGTGTTCCCAAGTGACATGTGCCATGCAACTATTTAAAAAAAATGTGTTGTATTCAGGAGGGTCTTAGGAAAATATTAATGAACACAAAATAGTGTTAATTATTCTAGTAGCACAGGAATATTAATAATTTCAGTGAGTCACATTGTAAACTTTGTTTTGTTTGGATTGCCTGTTTCTGACCACGCTTAAACTTTATTTTGTTCTTTTATAACTTATCTTAGTATACTAAGTTCTAAAAATTGCATGTGTCCTTTCAGGTTTGCCTGAGTCTATTGTTGCAGCAGCATGTGCCAGAAGTGGCCAGAGTGTTCTTCATGTTGATTCGTAAGTTCTGCCAATAATTTTCCTTTTTGAGAGTTAAACTGGCTACAAGTCTATCTGTGTCTATGTTAGTGTGCCCTTCAGGGCTCCTGTTTTGTGTTTGTCTGGCATCAAGTAATCACACTTCTGTCTCTGTCTTATTTTTGGGGTGTTATTTCCATCAATAAAACAGGCAGTTTTTGCTTACTAGCTCAGTAATTTGGAACATGAGTGATGTGGTCAAGGATGCTGTTGATGGCTCCTTTCATATAGACAGGCATGGTTACAGGTTTAGTGCCCTTCATTATAATTCCTGGCAGTAGTTATCTCATTCTGGTTTTGTGAGTTTTTTTGCCTCAGCCATTAACATTTAATGACAAAATGTTTTACTAACATCTCATCTGTATCACTTCTCAATGCCCAGAGAAGTCAATACAAGTATTTTCAAGTATTTTTGAAGTGTGGGGAAAAAAATACTCTTACGTGTTTAATAGTGAAATCACAGCTCTGTTACTAACCAGGGAAGGTCTCTGTGGGGACTGGTTTCAGGCAGCCTGTTGCCTCTTCTCTAGCTGATACCTGCTGGGTTTTGGCAGAGAAGCGTGACGGGTGGTTTCGAAGTGGTGGTTGTAGGTGCTCAGATTGCTGGGACTTGTTTGCCAGAAATCACAAAGCTGGCAGAGCATTTTATTTTTACACCATATTTTTGAGCTCTTACCTTTCTATGAAAATTCTTGTAATATGCACCTGTGTCCAGCACCTAGGTTTGGAGAGTTTTGCAGAGACAGCATACGTTTTCAATATTTCTTTAAAAAGGCTGTACTTTGTGCTGTTCAGTGTCTCTGATCATCATTGGGTCGTGATTACACTTCTGTAATCTCTCTTGCCTACAACTCTTCAAAGGACCCATTCATTTTTCATACATTTATTTTTAATTTGAATTCATACACAGTTTCAAACTTTGCAAGACTAGCTCACTAACTGGGTTGCATGAATAGATTTGCAATGGCTCAGTTTGCTGTAATACTGCCCACAAAGTCTCTGGCTGCCTGTCTTGGGCTGGAGTGAGGACAGGTGATGCACTTCAGAGTCAGTAGTTTTTATCAAGAGGAGGGCTTTTGGATGAAGAACTCAACTCACCTTAATGAATCTTCAGGGACTATGGACTGCTCTCGGAACCTGTGGAAAACTCCCAGGAAGGAAAAAAGTCCTTAAATGGGCTAATATTCTAGTATTTTACATCACAGTGGGATGGTACACAGCAGGGCAGTACTTCAAGCTCCATATTTATTGTAACTAATGATTCAGGTAAAACAAAGACAGCTCTCAAGATTGTAATGATTTTAAAGAAATATGCAGTTACATAGTAGTGCAGTACTGGACCCTGCAGTGGGTGTTCTGCCATGGTGACAAAAAAATGCTTGGGTGCAGGTCAAACAGAAGTTACTATGGAGACCTCATGCATGATGCATAAGGGTATATTAATTTCAAACATTTTGGTACAGCAATTCTTAAATTGACTATTAGATTGCTGAGCAAAATTTTAAAAAAACTTATTTTAGAGTAAGCAGATCTGGAATGCATAAAATAGTTATGTTTGGATTTTAGGCTTAATGCACATATTGCCAGTAGACTACTTAGATTTTGTTAAATGAACCACTTCTGTTATTTCAATTTTTCATATTCATTGGCTATCAAAGTCTGTAATAATAGTTAGCTACTGGAACTTCGATTTCTTTTATCCATGCCTATTTTTAGCTATGATGAAGAGCCTTTCAGAAAACTCATAGAAGCAGGCAATTAGAGCTGTCGAACACAGATTTTGTTTCTTACTGTTTCACTTAAATATGCTCATTCACGTTCACACATGCTTTTGGTTTTATGATAAAAGTGAAGCCTTCCATGTTTGATTCTTTTCTCCTACGGAGTTATGTTTCAAGTCTGGTGCTACTTAAGGTCAGGGGAAGGTGTTCTTAACCAAGGTGTTCTTCACTCACAGAAACAGTTGCCATTTTAATGTTGTATATACTCACTGAATCACGGTCTAGAATCTGTATCTTGGCAAAAAGAAATAGAAATGTTTATACTGTACAACCCATTCCCCATAAATGGGGAAGTGTTTCAAGTCTCCTGCTTTTCGTGTTTAAGTTAGTACTCTTGCAAAAAAAAGGCATACCAAAACCAACAGGAACCCCCCACCCTGATGCCATTTGAATTTTAATTGAAAAGTTAAGTTTTAGAAAACTTGCCAGAGACAACTTGAATTAAAACATTTTAAGTTTATCTACTATATGTCTAGTTTAATATACTCGTTTCCAGGTGGATTTTCAAATTTCACTTTACTGATGTAACTATAATTGAAAATTCATTAGCAAAAAATCTGCTAATATTCAGAATATCATTTTCTAGCTATGTTGTTCCCTTCTTGAAAGATCATGAGTTTAAATGTTTTCAGAGTATAAGAAAATGAGATTCAGGGCTACTGAAATACTTTTTGGTTTAGGTGTGCTACTTCAGTTAATCTTTTTTTTCTCTACAAAGGTCTGAGTTAAGTTAGGAACAAAGTATAGAAACTGTGTGTGGGTAAGGTCTGTTTATAGCTCGCTTGCACTCATTACCTTGTGTACATAATTTTATTACTTTTAATCTCCAGCCATGTTTGCATTTATCATAATATACTGCATAGGTGATTATGGAAGATAGTTTTGAAGTGGCCTATTATAAAATACTAAGTTCTAAGTTTGATTTATAAACACTGTCCAAGCATTGCCATCAACAGTAGCTAATCTTATTCAAAATAGTCACTTCACTGCAGTGTTGCCATAAATTCCTGTAGACGGATTTTAAAATAAAGTTAGCTTCTGCCAAATAGTAATTGAAGGAGCTGCATTTCTCTGTGCCAGCTATCTGTCTCAATAAACATAAAATCTGTGGTTCTTTTCAGAGAGCTACATTTACTGTAGATATTAATGAGCTGTTGACATGTGAAATTTCAAGGATATTTGTTAAGTGATTTAGAAAAGTAATTTGCAATTTAAAATGTGGAAATTGACACTTGGTTTAAACTTGAAGTTGCTGAAGAAAGGTAGAGCAAGACTAAAAGTTGATACTTGAAGTGAATGCACTTCCCGTGCTAATTGTTCATGTGTCCAGGACTTTATCCAGGTGGCTTGCTAGGTTTTCTGGTTTTGGTCCTTTGCTTATTTGCTTCTTACAGTTATGTATCTGTTTAGTTATGTGCTGCTATGTTTGCTAAGGATGAGGCAATTAGAGGTGAGGTATGTTTGGCTGCATTTTGTATTTGATTTTCAGAATCTAGAATATAGCATTTTTTGACTGTAATTTTATTGCCTACATCCTTCCTCGTTGACTTGTTTATCTTTCCACACACTGTTTAATTCAAAGGTAAAGGAGTGTCAAGATGCAGGACTTTACCTCCTTTTTTGTGCCCAGTTTACTCTGTCTGCTTCTCATGTCTTGCTTCTTTGACACCTGTTTTCTTTCTTATTTTCTGACCTTTGCTTGTGGAGTACTTGAGTGTTCCTTGTGCCCAGGATTCTGTTTTATCTGAGCATCCAGAAGCAGGCTGGGCACCCTCCCTGCACCCACCCCAACATACCTGCTTTGGTTGTTTGTTCCACTTCTTGCTAGACAATCCATCTCACTTCTTTCAGAACTTCTCAAATATACAATGTAATACAACCCGTGTCTTCATACAGCCTCCTTTTTGATCTTTAACGGCTGTGAAGTGAGGTGGCTGTGTAATACAGCAACCGGAGAGGGGAAAGGTTGCTTCTCAAAGCAGGTCACTTTCTTTCAAGAAAAACAGAGGAATTCTTTAACTTTCAGTAAGGAAACTCAGGCAAAATTTCTGAATTCTGGTATCTGTTGACCTTAAAAAAAAAATGTTTTATTTTTACTTTGTTTAAAGGTCTGATCTCATCACAAAGTTATTGGAGAGTAAGGTATCTTCTCAACTGGTCCATGATAATCACTTTGGTCATGTTCATGTCCCAGGATAGAATGGGATGCAGAACAGTGAGTGCCACCATCACCCTTTTAGTGAGCTGAAGGATCTCAAGAGCTGCTTGGGTTAAACCCTTCCTCTTGGAAGGCAAGGAAGCTTAGTCCACTTTTCATGCTCTGAAACACGATTACTATGCCAGAATGGGAATTTTTCATACATGTGATTGTGTACATAATAGGTAGCCCATGGAATTTTATGGCTTCGAAACATAAGGCATTTTGCGTTCAGGTCCTTAAAATCGATGTGGCAGTGACTTCCTTTGCAAAAGACAGCTGCTCTGATGGTTCCAGACTTCTCTCTCAAAGCTCAAGTGCAGACAGACACATACAGGCAGCTCTTGGGAGCAATCGTGAGGCATCAGCAGCTTTTCTCCAGACATCACCAGCTTTGACTGTTAAACCACGGCTGTTAGGACACGGCACCCAGAAGGACAATCTTCTTAACAAGGACAGTCCATGAAATGCTTTTTCTGTTCTCATGTTTCACTTGTGTATCTCATGCTTTCAGACATGTTCAGTTTCTCAAACTGCAGTCTGTCTTCAAAAGGACGACTTGGATATTCTCTTGGTTTGGATTCCAAGAATGTTACTTAGTGGGAAATAATTTGCAATTTTGGTGTTCTGGACTGGGATCTGCTAATTTTTCCAAAGTATTTGGAGAAAAAATGGTGTTAGTGACCGAGAGGAAAATCACAAACTAACACAGGAAAAGAGAGAATTAAGCTTTTTGCAGAGGTAAAACTATATGTTTCCAAAACTTTGAAAAAGTGGCTTCAGCAGTTCTGCTATCAGCTCAGAGCTACAGATTCGAGAGTTGGGAAATGTGAACTAAAAGCAGCAATATTTTAATTCGTACAAAATCCAGGTAATACGGGAGAAGTTTTGAGCAAATATCATCTAAGAAATAATGTATGGTAGAAGAAGAAAACATCTGTGCTCTATATAACTTTGTAGAAGAATTAATTTCTGACTCTGCTGTTACACCTTCAAAACGTTTCGTGTTGTTACTTAGAGGATAATTGAATTATAGCCCTAGAAAAGGGACAGAATATCTATCTTTGTAGTTTGCTAATACAGCAAGAGAAGAGAGGAGCTTAGTCCTTGAGATTTTGTGACAATAATTTAGCTTTAATTAGGCTTTGATCTTGACCATTACTTTAAGGAATTCGTCGGTTCATCTTCAGGGCAATTATAACAAAAATATTTGGTTACAAAGGACTCTTAATTGTAAAACAATCAGTCAGCTCTTTTCAGAATTCCTCTCCAAGATTTTTACTGAAAACTTTGCTCATTATGTCAGTAATCATGTCTGGGCTGCTTTCTTTCTCTAGTGCTTTCAGATGAAAAAATTAAGCAATCCTGATTCATCCTGTGATGCAGGGTAAACTAATTAAAATTCCAGGGAAAAAAAAAAGCCTGGAAGTTGATTCTTCAAGAGAAGATTAATATTGGAGGTGGTGCAGCATAACTTGGGAAAGGTGCTGGGATGCCAGAGGAAAGGAAGGACAGCTGCGATTCATTTGCCATTTGAGAAAGGCCCGACTGTCTTCTCAAAACTGATTGAGCTTTAGAACAGCATTACAGAGTGCTTTGTTGAAAAGATTGATTCACATCAATGGTGGTTGAAAAGAAAAGCAGTTTCAAAGGAGAATTCACCTGATGAATGGGGGAGTGTTTACATCAAAGGTGTCTCGCAGCTCACAGTAAACTTCTGGACCTTTCTGTGAAAATAACATTGATTTCTCCTACTTAAAGTTTCAACTTTAAACATTCCAAGTATGCATGAGTTTGCATTGGTATAGAGTCAAGAAACCCAGTCCTAATTTTAGACTGGTGTTTTCTGTGATTCTGGTGCTCGGTGGCCTCACTTGCTCTGCCAGCCAGGTTGTATTCCACATTCAGGGAGACTCACAGCTAAAGCAGCAGATTCCATTCAAAATAAATCTCATGGCTGTGTTTTGTGGATATTGAACTTTTTATTCAGTGGAATCTTACGAAGCAGCAAGAAATGAACCTGCACCAGCGACAGCTAAAACAAAGCTGGAAGTTATTGCATGCAGCTCTCAGTTACTGCTTTACAGATGGAAATCTGACGGGATTGGGCATTTCGTGTGTTTAATCCTCGCTGCTTTGTGTTCTCTGACACCAAACAGCAGTGCTTTTTAAGCCCTCACCAGTGTCATTCCCATAATGAGGTAAGCATGAACTCCTTTTTATAGATGCTTGGAGTTTCTGGTTAGTAACAGATTTGCAGATGGAGCTGTTCTGCTTAGGGAGATCAAATCGCAGGGTACGTTACGTGGCTTCTTATACAGTCCCAGTCCTCCCAGTTTGTGGCCTTAAACGCCAGGTTCTGTTGAAGCCACCTTTATTCAGTGAAGGCTGGATTTTGTTGTCTTTGCAAAAGGTGTCCTATTTATGTTCTTCACTGCTGCCTTGCAGTAGCTGAAAGACTTTTTTAGGTCAGTTTGTAGTCAGGAGCGATTAGGCGCTGTTTGGCAGACATCTGTCCTTCATATGCTAAGTAAGCAACATGGTGCAGAGCATCCCCCTCTGCTGCTGTGGAGGGGCTGACACTCTTAATGAAGTCTTTGTCAGTGCAGATAAGCCTTGTCAAAAACATCCCATCTTAAACCATGGAATCAAACCTGAATTCAATTTTTCACTTTTATCACACTTATATCTTCAATTTAAAAGTGGCAGAGGTTATGATAAGATTTCAAGTTCATTGGATTGAGCACTCTTCCCATTATTCTGTAACATACAAAACCCATCTTTTTCCTTCAATGCTTGTTTTGGGTTTTTTTAGTGTATGCAATAACTTGAGCTATCCATTCAGGAGGGTATTTTTGATATCTTTCAAGCTTCTGAAGTGTCAGTGTGCAGTGCCAGAAAACAGAGTTCATTCCTGAAATGACTTGTATATTTTGCAAGAATTAGTGATTTTTTAAAATGTAATTTCTCTGCTATTTTTCCTATCAGACTTAAATATTTAAGATGTGGTATGCATGATAACAAATGCTAATTAATCCAACTGATTTTAGAGAATTATTGATAGAAAAATTTCAAAAAGGGAGAGCAGAGTCTTTCTTTAACAGCAGAACTATTAATTTTCTGTGGTTTAAAAGTAAACTAATATTTTTCAAGAAAGCAGGTGATAAATGTACACTGAAAAGTTCTCAAGGAGGTTTGATCGTTTTGTACAAATCAGTTCCTTTGGCTCCACCTACAGTATATGGAGTTTAATAAGAATTTTGCCAGAGCATCTTAACAGTCTATAGTAAGCATAATCTGTTCTGTAAGCAGTAGATAAAATAGAGTGAACTTTCCTTTATTTGACATGAATGAGAGAGATTTGATTTCTATCTGGACCCTTCTTTGCTTGGCCACCTGGTGAAGCGGGGTGAGTTGAGAAGTGGAATGCATCACGAATATGTTAACTTCCAAACCAGCCTCAGTCAGCAGCAGTACAGCTCTGCTCATGCCACAGAACTGGTAGGTCCTGCCTGAACCTAAACTGTGGAGCCATAGAATGGAGGCAAAAAAACCTGAGTTGTCTTCTCTGAGAGCTCAGTTGAAACTGGCAGACTTGTTGGCTTGGCTCCACACCAAGTGGGGGTGTCTGTAGTGATGTAGGTGTTTGAGCTAGAGGTGTAGAGTCAGTCTTGGCTAAGAAGCAGTGTCATCTATATTTTCCTTCTACTTACAGCATCCCGTGTGCTTTTCTCAGCATTACTCGTTTTACCCTTCAAATAATCTGAATTTGGACTGTAGTCTCTTTGGTCAGAGATGCATACAAAAGAGTGAAAATGGAAATTTTGCATCTCATGAGGAGCTGTGAAATATTATATCAATTTTTATGTTCTGCATCTGTAAAATCTGTCATGGGAAATATTTTGGACATCTCAAACATGGCTGTTTTTTCTTTAAGCCTGAAAAGGCTATGTTTTAACTGTCCATCAAGTTTCACTGTTGATTTTTCTTTGCAGAAGAAATTACTATGGTGGAAACTGGGCCAGCTTTAGTTTTTCAGGATTATTGTCCTGGATTAAAGAAAATAAGGTAAAATTTTTCCGAATTACTATTTTAAAAGTTCTTTAAAGTTTAATTTTGTTTGCTTACATAATTTTTACAGGATGAATTGTCACAAAGTTCTTTCTTTTTGGTAATTTGACAGATCAAAGAGGTTTCTACTTTCCAACTTTCCTGGTTAAGACTTACCCATCTGGCCTTGTGTTCTGATATGCCTGGTATATTGACACTGCTGTCTGGGACCAAGCAGTCTAGTGCTCAGTAATACTTTTTGGTTTCTTGAATTTATGTAGGAGCAACTACTCTATTGTTCTGTTTCCTTTCCCATCACCTTCTGTAAATGATAATCTGATCCCTTCCATGTCCTGTCTGATTATTTTCCACTCTCTGATGTGTCAGTCCCTTTTGTCAGCTTGCGTGCTTTCAACTGATTCCTCTTAACTGTGAGAAAGGTGGATCCTTCCATTGGATTGTCCTGTTAGCAGGACAAAAAGATTAATGTTGATAGTGTATTTTTCAATGACCAAAGTTTATCTAATTCGTGACAGTCCACTAGAAATCTTCTGAAAAGGATATTTATTTAGGAGGTTGAGCACTTGGACTATTTTAGCAAATGGATGTTGGGATTATTCACTGAAGCGTTACGAGCCTGTTGGTCCGTAGAAGATGGAACTTCCTGAGTTCAGTCTCATGCCTGTTTAATACATAGTGCTACCTCCTGGCGTAATCAGTGGAGTTGATCAATGTCAGAACTGAGTATTCTTTCTGTTATGTGATTTAGAGGTTCCAGTGTGGACAGATTAATACCCAAATCACTGTATTTTTTCATATGGTCTCCTTTCAAAGAGTTTTGTCACAAAATTTGGAACTAACCTGGCTGTAGCAAACCTGTCTCTTAGTACACTGTAGTCAAAGTTATATTCAACTCTCTACTAAAAGTTGTATTTTGTTTAACATTACATTTTCAGATTGCTAGAGCTAGTAATATAGTGCAGAAGTTGGCATGCTGTAATAATCAGCTCTAACTATTTTAACTCAAAAATCTGAACAGAAAAAAACATTAAGACAGTTAAGATGATTTTTTTATATATAAAATGGTACAACAGTTTGTTTGGGACTATAGATATTTGTACTTCAAGAGCAACTAGCACAGTACAAAATGTAATTTTGTAATTATTCTGTCAGCAAAAGAAGGATATCAATGATGAATGTGAAGACTGGAGGAAACTGATCCTGGAGAATGAAGAAGTTATTTATCTTAGCAAGAAGGATAAAACTATTCAACATGTAGAAGATTTCTGTTTTGATGAGTAAGTATAAATATGGAAATGTACAAATAATTTATATGTCCAAAGGTAAATAATCACATTGTGCTTGTGACTTCAAGCATTCCACTACGCTACCATATTGCATGTCATCTCAAAAAGGAACCATCAGCTCTAAAATGTTCTTGATGTCCTAGTGCTTTTTTTGAAGTCACTTGTACTTCATTGAAGCTAACTGATCCTTCTTAAATGACCTTAACTGGATGCAATAGAATTTGTTGGCCAACTTTGTGAGTTGGTAATTTACTTCTCAGTAGAAAACAGAAGTGTTGTCTTTGTAGATATTACTAGTAGTAGGCAGTTATGCACTAGCATCTGTTGAAGTTTTCCATTCTTAATTTGGCTAAAAGCTGCTGTTCTCATATTAAAAAGTTAAACTCATAAGTACGTGTAAAATGAAGTAAGTACACAAGAATAGGAACACAAATGGACAGTAGTACTGTAACTATAAAATACTTAATTGTGCTAAAACGGTAAAGTCATTGTCATTTTTATATTCAGGAGGTTTAACTTATTCATTAAACAGTGCTTATGTATGAAGCTTTAGAAGGAATTGTGTGGTCAAAGGTTCCTGGTAATATACCAACAGTTTGCCCTTTGGGACTGTAACCTTCTTTCTATTTTTGAAGTAAGGTAACTCAGCTCTTACTTCACATGCTTAGTTTTTAAATGCACACATTTAATTTTGTGAGTATTTGTTTCATAAGCACATAAAAATAGTATCTCATCATAGAACTGAGTTTGTGGTATCTTTTAGTTAGGTGTTTGTAGAGGTACATCTGCATTAGCAGAAGTTAAGAATACAAATTTTGTGTTTTGTTTAGATTTTTAAGTGGCAGTATGATACTTACATACACCAAAGTCATGCAGAAGGTATGCTTTGCACAGTGTCATATTACTGAAAATCAAGGAACAACTAAAAGTACCTTTGTGAAGCAGTAATATGGAATAGTGCATTAGCATAGTAATAATGAGTGGATATTTTGTGGGCCTCAGTTGAAAACTGAGCTGTTTCTTTGCATTTATTTATCATTTTTATCTTTTGGATTTTGCACTGAACGTTGTTCTGAATTCCTGAAAGGTTCTTTGGGATGGTTATGTAAGTTTAACCTTGAATCCCTTAAATAATATCATAGGTAGCTGAATGAGATATTGACAGATACTCGTAGAGAAGCAGGTATTTCTTTCTGCAGACAACATAGGTAGGAAAAAAAAATGTGAATTGTATTAATACAGTCTGAAGGTCACAGACTAAGAATATTCCAAAGTTCTGTATTGCACAGTAATGGCTGCTTGACTGCATTGCAGATACAATGTTAGTCTTGTTTTGAAGCAGTGTCACTGGAATATTGTAATTGTAGTCCTTTTCCCATAATCAATGTTGTTCAGAACCAATATTAAATCAGATTAAAGGTTTCATAGTCTCTTACCTTTGCGTATGATTTTCCTAAGATGATATGATAGGAACTGATGGCCAGCTCAAAAATGAGTCCCTTAGCAGGAAGATTTCACACTTTGTAGAGTATTATACTTGAGTCAGGACAAAATAGGAGATTCTGCTTTTAAGCATTTAACTCTGCCTGGCAGTACAATGCTGTTTCTTGATTATCGCCAAAAAACCCCCAAACCCACAAGGAAGAATCGTAAGATTACTAAACCTAGGAGAGAAAAAGTTTTCCAAAATAACTTAAAACTTTCAGAGAGAGTCAGTTATTGTGTTTCTGACAATTTACGTGTTCTGGCTAGATTCTGTTGCTTTTGCTTAACTTTTATAACTCCTATGAAGTAACCATTAAACATTTATTTTGAAAGAATAAACAGCTGGGTAGCAGTATAATATACACAGTGCAAATCTGAAATGAATGGCCTTAGAACAAAGTGCATCCATCAAAGGAAAAGAATACTGTGTCTACAACAAGCTGTATTGAAAAAAGGCAAATGGCTGAAAAATAAATAGTGAACACCTGTGCTGAATAAATTAACCAGCTGGTTGGCAATTTTTCATTTGACCTATCTGAAGGGGTTGCTGTTACAAGGCATTAATAAGACACATTCATTTTAAGATATTCCTTTGTTAGTACCATTAATTGATGAATGGTGGAAGATAATATTCTAAATTTACACAACAATTTGTCTGCGGATGTATTATTTTTTTCTGAATTAGGAGAAGAATTGTCTGTGCAAAAGTTTAATTTGAGTGATTTTTATAGACAGTTCTTACATTATTCAGGGATATTTGTTTCTATAGGAAGGATGTCATGAATTTAGATTATATACAGTTTTTAGGCTTTCATTATAAAATGTGTAGAGCTGCAAATCATGCAGATGTACGTATTCATTAATGGGAATTGAATAGAGATTTAAAATATGTAAATACAACATTTGTTACACTCCTTTTTCAGACTGGTATGGAAAAAAGAGTGTATTGTGAACCCAGATTTTATTTTGGTTTAAAAAGTAATAATCAAGTATGTTTAAAACAAGTTTGGACTGTACATTGGGCTTGGGGAAAGGTAGAAAGAAAAATTTCTTCTGAATTTTTGTGTTATAAAACCCCTTAGGATGTGTTAAATAAAAGCTTCATTCTTAGTTACTGCATTAAAGGCAACAGCTTTTGCAGTTTTCGCAAACATCACATTCCAAATTCCTAAAAAAACTCCCAAATTCAAACAGAACCCCAAAATTTAATGGACTTCCATTTGTTTTTTAGTAGAGATTACTTTTTAAAAAAGCATTTGACAAAATATTTATCTTTCTTTGATATTTTATAGTTATTTAATGCTTGCAATATGAAGCAAAAAGACATAATGAATGTTCAGAAACAGACTTCTTTCATTAGTGCTTGCTTATAGCAGTTCCTGTATTTCCCAGGGCAATATTTTACCCTGATCAAGAGTAAGTGCTTCCTGGTGGCTGTGCACGAGCTGAGAGACTTATTCCAAACTCTTGTTTTCATGAGCCCATGTGAGCTCCCCGAGTTTGTAAGTGAGGAGCAGCTTTTAAAGGATGCAGGGGTTTTGTTCTCTCTTTTAACAGAAATCCTGCCCCATGCTTCTGCCAGGCTACAGATGTGCGAGGGGGCATTTTTATAAGTATACTGAATAATTCCTTGCTGCTCAGTGAATTTTAACTGTCCTGTTAGTTACTGAAATTTTGTACAGTATGTTTGCAGATCACCTTTAAAACCATAGCTCATTGGGTTTCAGAGAGGATTAAATTGTTTATTCAGTCATTAATGGTTTGTGGGGTAAAGATAAAGTGATAGTGTGAAATTATTGCTCAGCTCCTTTCATTTAACAGTGACACTGGTTTGATTCATCTTGGCTGGCAGCATAAACTCAAATTCTAAATTCAAAAGTACTAGTTTCCAAGGTAGATGTCATTGAAGCTCAAGATAAAAAGAGTAGATGAGACTAAAAGTGGAAGTCTACTTTATAAGAGGAATTTTAAAGCCTTGTGTTGTGCAAAGGTAATGGACTGTGCAGAGTAAATGTTGTGTGGGGCTGTCCCTGCTTTCGACTGGCTGCCTTCATCTGCTGTGCACAAATATGTGTAACACTGGCATAAAAATAACATTATTTCACGAGGGAACCTTGTTCTCTGTGGCTGTTATTTGAACAACTAATTAGAATGCAAGGTCAGAACTGAAAAAGTAACCTGAAAGTTTTGCTTAAACTTCTGGCCAAGGCTGCACGCTCCTCCTAGGGACCTGCTAGAGCAATAGATGCAAAGCAGCCTCAGTGGAATAAAGCACTTCTGTTTTCTTCAGTGAGTCTGATGTTTTTAAATACCTGAGCTTAATGACTTCAATGCCTTTTTGCATTTTAGTTTCAAAAGAGTTTTTCAGTCCATAGGAAAAATAATCAAATTGCATTGCTGTTTCTTTTTTAAAATATTTCTGTTGTGTAGCTGTGTGTCACCGTGAGGGTTTTGATTTTCATTTCAAACTCGTTCCATCTTTTGAGTCCATGTAAAATAACACCCAACATTTTTGTTGTTTTTTAATTTTTCCTCCCCAGTAAGAATACTCCTTTTGAATTATAGCTTTGCAGTCAAAGCACCGGAGCTCTTTAGTGGGTGGTGCACCTGATTTGGCCAGGATAAAGAAATTCTACTGCTTTTGATTGAAGCGCTTGAGGTTTCCATTCTGGCACTGACTCAAAACTTTAAACAAGTTTTTAAGGCTCTTTAAAAGACATTTTTGCCCTGTTCTTTCTCTTGTGTTTTTAATTAGTCAGGATTCAGCTGAAGATGTTGAAGAAGCTGGTGCCTTGCCGAAGCTGCCCGTCTTTGGAGCCTCTGGTGCCAAGGGGGTGGCTGAGGAATCGGAAAAGGAGCACCCAGCAATGGAGAGCACCTCACCGGAGGTGGAGAGCCAGGAAGCAGAACAGGAGACAGGCACTGAGCCAGCAAGTGCCACGGAAGGGAATGATACAGAAATGAGCTCTGAGAATGAAGGGTCTCATAGTACGGCGTTAGCAGAGTCCGCTCCAGAGTCGGGAAAAACTGAAGCTGCGCTCTCAGAAATTCCTTCCCAGGAACCAAGGAAAATTACATACTCCCAAATTGTTAGAGAAGGCAGAAGGTTTAATATTGATTTGGTTTCCAAGGTAGGAATTGGATGACTCTTCATATAAATATATTTACTTCTCTTAAAATGCTGCAATTTCAAAAAAATCTTCACGGTTGCCGAGGGCTGACACAGTACCTTTGATGCTACTGAGAAGTAAGCCAGAATTAGTACCCTTAAAACAAACGAGGTATTTCATATGTGCTCTTTAGTGTTTGTTTATAACCAAAGAGACTGTAAAAGCATAGCTCAGAAATATGTCCATAAAAGTAAATTTAAGTAATATCTGCAAAATGGCTCTTTTAAAATAGTACCATAAAAAAAATTGTATTTCTATACAAAGAAAATCAATCTACATGCAGACCTTTGATGCATTTCAAATGAAAAATAATTTTCCTACTGGAGTGCTTCCTGGGTTTTAGATTTTCAGTGGAGTTCTCATTGTCTGTCTATATGAGTTTCAGTTCTCTGGCAACTAAAGCGCTGAATTGTAATAAATTTTATTGGAAAGAAAAAATGGTTACAGTTAATCCATAACATAGAAGCTGACTACAATTAGTCATTACTGTGTTGAATTTCTACTGGTGTGTGGTTTACTGACACATGTTTGTCATGCTGTTTAAAATCTGCCTTTTACGTACTTCACAGTATCTGGATATGGCCCTGGAAACTCAAGTTACATGGAAATTTTTTTTGACTTCTGTGCTTTAGACTATTGTGTGTACTCTGCAATGGGAAGGTTTTTCAAAGTTGAATGTTTAATTTTTCATATTATGCATGACAAGATTTCTCAGACCTCTGGAAGCTGGAAAACTTTCTTCAATAATTTATTAAATTCTTTGTGGAGACACCGCAAAATCCATTATTTTAAATTTTGCCTCTGTGTTCCAAATGTAGACACCTTGTTCATGCATCATTGGAATAATATCATGAAGACAATAATCAGTGTATAGTGGTTAAGCAGATGATACTATTTTGTATCCTTTTCATGCTTTTTCTGTGCCACTGTTTTACGTGGTTTTAAATGCACTTCTTCTTTACTCACAGTTTGCTTTTTTTCTTCACTATGCAGTTGCTTTATTCCCGAGGTCTGTTAATTGAACTTCTGATTAAGTCAAATGTTAGCAGATATGCAGAGTTTAAAAACGCCACACGAATTCTTGCCTTTCGAGAAGGAAAAGTAGAACAGGTATTGCAAAATAATGTATTGCGTGTGCTTCATATCACCTTTTTAAAGTTGAGAAACTTGAAATTGTGTTTTTGAGAGTTTTGTGACAATAAGATACTGTTTTTCCTTAAGATTCTGATTTCTATTTAATTTCTGGAATGAAAGGGCGTGTATATATTACATATATTTATTTTTTTTTTAATAAAAAAGCAAAGAAAAGGAATATACAGTCCAGTATATGATTGACATAAATTTTTGCCTCATGTCAAATATTTAGTCTGTGATGGACTTGACAGTTAATTCTTAAAGATTCACAGGTTTTAGGTTTTCAGATTCGTAGCATAAACTTGATTTTTCTCTCTGCTGCTTACGAGAGAAGCCATTGGTGTGATAATGGCAACAGGAGATTTTAGCACAGTTGATTAATACAAACTCTTTTGATTGACTCTGCAGTCAGATACAAGATGAAGGGAAATAAAAAAAGAGAAGAGGTTGGAAAATATTTTAATATATTTTAAAATATGCTTTTCATACCCAGCCTATGGAAAGTATCTGAAATTATTAACAAATATTTTCCAGGTGCCTTGTTCTAGAGCAGATGTCTTCAACAGCAAACAGCTCACTATGGTGGAAAAGAGAATGCTAATGAAATTTCTGACATTTTGTTTGGACTATGAACAACACCCTGATGAATACCAAGGTAGTGTTTCATTGAACAGTGTACACTGTCTTCTTATGAGTTCTTTTAGTTATGCACAATTTTGATAGCTCTCCTGTCTTTTCACACAATTTATTTTTATGGATTCATTTTCAAAGTATGCTTTGACCTTTTTGTGACCTTTTCAGTTCAATTTTAATTTCTTCTACTTAAGCACTTGCTCTTCTAGTTCTTACATCATTTATTATTTACATTTTTCTTAAAATTACACATTACAGCAAGTTTGCAAAATGTCTTGGGTTTTTTTCATTTTTAGGTGTATCCTCCCCCATCCCTGGGATTTTTTTTATTATGATGTGATGTACTTGGTTTTTCTTTCCTGTTTTTTTTGGGTAATATGTAGAACTTCACAATATGTTGCCACAAAATCAGAAATTGAGAAAACGAATTTTTTTAGCTTTGAAAAGAAAAGTAATTTAATGCCTTTTAGTTGCAGAGGGCAAGTTCAAAGTGACTTTATCAACTGTTGGCTTATTTAGAGGAGAGAAAATCTGAATAGATTTGAGGCATAATGCACAAAGAACAATGAGCATCAGGTCAGAGAGGAAGGTTGGCTAACAGAAGGAAGGTGATGGAAACCCACTCTCTGCTTTGGGTTTATGCACCTAGGGGTACAAAGAAAGAAGTGATGTTCTCAGTTCTTGGAGTGGTATTTCTGTCTTCTGAGAAAACTCACTTTCTGGGAGTGAATTTTTTAACATTCATTGACTTGGATTGTCCATTTTCAGCCAGATGTTTGTTGAAAAACTCAATTGCTTTTGTTGATTTAAATACAAAAGTACTTGTTTAAGTTGAAGCCTATGAGAAAACACAAATGTTATACTGTACCCTTTACCAAAATCACTTTTTCCTCAGACTACGAGAACGGTACATTTGCTCAGTTCTTAAGGACACGGAAGTTAACACCCAGCTTGCAGCACTTCATTCTTCACTCTATTGCAATGGTTTCTGAGACTGATTGCAGCACTCTTGAAGGTCTTCAGGCAACAAAAAAATTCCTTCAGTGCCTTGGCCGCTATGGCAATACACCATTTCTGTTTCCTCTGTATGGCCAAGGAGAGATTCCACAGTGCTTCTGCAGGTAAGCTCCACTTCTCCAGTACGTGTCTGCCAAAAAGGAAATCCTTGGTGACCTGATGCTAATACTTGAGCCCTAGAAAGTAATTAAAGTAAAAAACCAGGATGAAACAACATGCACTTCAACCCCTTTGCATGAACTGTGGACAATGAGAATGTGTAGTCTTTAGCGTGGTTCCTGAGGTGTGCTAGGGACTGTAGTTCTAGCAGAGATGTTGATGGATGCTTTTGGGGACCATCAAGAATGGTTTTTAGGTAAGTACTCTGGGCACAGTCATGCAGTAGGAGTGTTCATAGAATGTATGAATGACTTTCTGTCTTTATAGGACTTCATGTGGAAACAGATGTCCGTATGTGACCAACAGATTAACAAATCAAAATATTATCAAAGGCAGGAGAGGTTTTGCATTTAGACTTTCCTGACTTCAAATACATGGGAAAAGAGTAAATTTAATAATTAAAATTTAAATTAGAACTTCATCTTTTTTTCTGCTGTAGGTTCTTCTCAAGATAATTTTTCTTGCATTCCTGAAAGCCCTTTGGCCTTATTTTCTTTAATTTTCTTTAATAACCAGCGTATGCTATTTTCTGATCTGTAACAGCACTATATTTCAAGAGTTAGCAGTAGTGGTGTTTAGAAGTCTTATCAGTATTGCTATCAGAAAATCTTCTGTGATCACAGGAATTCTTCAGATAGCCTGAACTTCCTATTTATGCCCACTGATTACTGCATTTTAGGGGTTTTTTTGTTAACTTGTAAGTCTCAAAATGACAGTATTTTAATAGTTGAAGTAAATTACTCTGTCAAATCATGAGGTAATTATACTTTTAAAAGGTTTGTGTTACAATCATTCTAATACAAAATAAAGACTAAATGTCTTTGTTTTTAAGTGGACAATTTAGGAGGCAATCCCAATTTTTTTTGAGATTAATCACGATTTTTATATGTGGTCTGCCTCGGGTATTATGTCTTGCTGCAACTGAGCAGTCTCTGAAGAACACTGTTCAGAGTGCATCGTGAAGTGGTAACGCCACAACCTATACATCATACCCTACAGTTTTTATCACCAGGTTATCAGAGTAAGGTGTCACCTGTTCTGTGATTTCTAACCACTGTTCTGTATTCTGTTTTAATGTAAACCTCTTAAGCGTTTCTTGCAGCCAGTTACACTGTGTGTTCTCATCAAGGCTACTGTTATAAATGGCATGCATGCATATTTATGTGAATGAGTCAAAGACATTTGTAAGTCGCATCCTTGCATTCTAAATGAATTCTGCATAAACAGTACAGCGTTTTATAACTACTGATGACACTTGAGTGAGTAAAAGCGGTGTTAGTTCTTTATTGGTTTAAACAGGTATGGTTTAGGGGAGAAAATTAAACTTTTATATCTCTGTAATGTACCTCCCAATATGTCGAGGTACAGATGTGAGATTTCTATCTCCATAAATTGAATTCGTGGTACAAGGAAGGTCATTGGAAGCCTTATGCTCTTCTGAGCTGACAAGCAGCAAAACTTTTACCAGCCTATGTAACAGCTTCCTTTGGTTCAAACTTCTTGGCATGAGACCGTTACGTCTCTCCCTTTCCAATGAAACAGTACTAAGCAAGCCTTTCCATTTGACATGGTAAACATGAGACACCAAAACTTCAGTGTGTAAGGCAGCTGGAGAAATCAATGTATGTTTTGCAATTTACTGTTAACATGTTTGTTGCAAATCTGTAATATAGCTTTCGTTTTCTTGAAAAAAAGTCACTAAAGAAAAACTGTAATTGGGCATCAATGTAAGCTTAAGGTCTCAGTGATACAAAATTCCAAATATTTAGTGTGATTTTGATGGGTTTTTTTGTTTTTAGAAAACATTAGGAAATACCCCAAGTAGCTTCTGATGTAGGGTGTTAGTGTTAAAATTGTCAGCCTCCAAATTTTCCTTTGTAACTGGGAAAAAAAAGATACTTGACTTAAAATTCTGAAGTAGCTGTCCAATATGAGTACAACTCCTTTATAAACTGCAAGGTGTGCTTTAAGCTAAGGAAGAGACAAGTTTTAAGAAGACAAGTTCTTTCTTACATCTTTTGCATGTTGTACAAAATTCCTCTTTTGTAACTTGGATCTCCTTTCTTTCCTTCCAGTTTTTCAGAAGCAAAAACTTTCTGAGTTTTTTGTGGGTTTGGGGATTTTTTGGAAGTGCTATTTTACAAATATTATTTCATATAGTTCACTTTTGCAGTCCACCTCAGTGAAATACGCATCTTATTTTCAGTGTCCCTTTGAGAGGAAGTCTTTCTGGAAGCCTTCAGTTGTGCTTCTCTTCACCCATGGCCAGTGCTGTTTGATTCATGACAGATGAGAAGTCACAGGTAGGCTGTGGCCTCACTGCTGTGATTTTTCTCAGTGCTTGCTTTGTGAACACACTGGATTTTGGGGGAGGCTGCTCATAGTTTCTCTTCAGTTTAGTTTCAGCTTCTTTTTTCTGGACTTTTGCAAATACCAACATCCAAATGGAAACAAGACTTTCTGAGAAGCAGCAGTGCAGTTTTTCCCCATTTTAGAAGGAATTGGAGACTGTACGCTGGCTGTCATCTCATAAAGGTTCTAGGGGGTGACACAGGGTGTCCTTTTTCTCTTTGTTAGGAGTCATCCAAGAATTGATGGATGTGGTCATGGTGATAGGTGCTGAGGTGGTTGAATGTCTTCAGCTGCTCTGCTATAGGAATTAGTGATTCACTGACTTCTGTGGGTACTCAGCTAATGACTTGCATTTCCTATAAATAGGCTTTGAACTTTTACCTTGTGTATGTATTTGGTGGGCAATGTAACCATTTTGTAGTAGTTGTTACAGATTCTAGCTGAAATCAGTCATTTTTGTGTCAGTGCTAGTGACAGTAGTAATTTTGTGATGGAGGAAAGATCTGATTAAGACAGTTCATCTCTTTCAGTCCCTATATTTACAAGAAGATAAAGAGTCCAGGCTGAGATATGATGGATTGTGTGATTGATTTGGAAGGTTCCTGTATATATTTAAAAAATGAATAATCAGTTTTTACCCTTACATTTGAGCTATTATCTGCTACAAATGTCAAAGCTTCTGAGGTAGTCTTTAACATTTCCAATTATGTCCCTGTTACAATCTCTAGGAAGGTTTTAGTGTTCTGAAACCAAGACTGGACTTGAGGAAACCTGACTGTAATAAGCACTTAGAATTGATATATTAAAAATTTAGTGCAACATCTCTTTCATTTGAATCTATATATGACTATCATGTCTCTACATGTAAGCAATATGCTTTTCTGTATGCTAATTGTATGATTTGGCATGTTAATGAGAAATTCAAACAATGTTAATTCCTTATGATGATCAAATATGACAGATTTAAGTCTTAGCACGTGGGCAATTCTGTGCAAGTGTAAGAGAATCATGGGTGATTTAAAAAACACAGGCTGTATCTAGAGGTATGAGTTCAGTTCTACATTTCAGAATGCATACTTTTCATATTTACATGTATCTTATCACTTAATTATTCCATTTCTTTGGACCTGAAAATTGATATTGAAATTACTGCCATGCTGGCGGTGTTACGTGGTTTTTACTAAAATACTGAGCACTAAGAGTAGCTACAATGCTACTTTCTTCTTGTTTCCACTTGCATTTCAGTGAAATAATAAAACTTTTGATGTAGTTTGGCTTTTAAAGACAAACTTGATGTATTTCTCTTCATTTTGTTGGCAGATGAATGCAAAATGGGCAAGCGTAGTTAGCATGATTGTTTGTAGCATCAGTTGTTTGTTTTTCCCTCTAAGGAGAAACTCTTGGGATAAACATCGGGGAAGTGAGATAATCCATCATTCTGAGACCTGTTCACTAGTGATGGATGGATAGATTGGTAAAGTAACTCAATAATCTTCATTTTTTTTCAGGTTATTCACAGATCAGTGAGCATTGTCGTTAATAAAGCTATGGAATGCTTTTGTGTCCTTGCCCACATTATTTCTCAGAATTTGACAGGAAACGACTTTTAATTTGGAAATAACCTTTGTTGTGAAATGCATTTTAAGTATATGGAACTTCAAAAATACCTTCCCATTTTTAGATTCTTATCTTTCTTCTCACTGAGATGTTTATCAGTTCTTTGTTTAAAAAATCATTTACAGTTTTGGGAGCTTTTCTGCTCAGTGTTTCACTGACTGGAAATACAGTGTTTTCAGGTGTTTATACTCATGAAAGCTTTCAGCCACTAGATTATATCATATGGGATGCTCTGAATCATACAGATGTTGTCAAAGTGTATTGATTTCAGATCCCTAACTAGGCATGGAAAAGTTTGCAGTCAAGTAATTGCATTACAGGGGTTAGAATATACCCTGTGGTATAGGAAAAATAAATACAACATTACATATTAAAAAAGGCTGAAAGTAACTTACATTGTCCCATTCTCATTCTTCATCATTCTTACTTCATTTTACAAACATATTTAGAACTTAAAAGCACAAGATACAAATGCTATAATGAGATGATATTTCAGTAATTATTTGCTTTAATAATTAATACAATGCTAATAGTATGAAGGAAGTATGGGGTGTTTCAAAAAGATGGACCCAATTTGAAATGGAAAATATAATGAAATCAGGTCCATCTTTTTGAAACACCCTGTATATCTAATACATTAATTGGTATTATCTCTTAACAGTCTCCTAACAAGTAAATTACTCTCTGCTTGTGGGGTGATGTGCAGATTCTGGCTTATATTATTCTTCCTGAGAATTATGACTCAGACATACAAGTGTGTTACAGCATTATCAGGAGATCTGTGGAAATGACATGAATGTTTATTATTGGAGCAAATCTGGGATGTAAACGCAAATTTAATTTAGCAGAATCCTTTTTCATTAAACTAGAAGACAGATAAAGGTAGCTTCCAAAACATTACTGAACTAGTAAAATAGTCCTTGAATTTCACTGAGGGTTAAGATAACTTGAATTTTTATGTCTTTTCTGGAGGCAGAGAACACATAAATGGGTTTTATAGAGGAGCTAATGCTTAGTGACTGGTTTTTAGTCATTTGTTTTTGTCTCTCTGCCCTACAGTCCTGATCTCTCAAGCTCCCTTTTGAGGGCAGAACTGTTGTATAATTGCATCTAAACAACCTTGTGCAAGAAACAACTTCTTCTCTTACAAGGTCGGTAGAACTTGGATCCAGGCAGGTCTCGTACTTCGACCTTCCGTAACGATTACTCTTCAGAGTGCAATTGTAGTTGTTTTCAAAGTCCTTGTATGCTGAATGTTTTCTTTTTTTTCCAGCAGATGTTCTTTTATTTCCTGTTGCACAGAGAGTTTTTCTCGAGGGTATCTCATCCCTGTGTACCTCTCTTGAAGTTAGCATCTCTTTTTCTTATTCACCAGCAGTAAGAACCCACAAGGAACTGAAGTTGGGTGGATTGTGTGCAGGTCTAATCCATAAAATATTATTTCTACAAATTTTTCTTCTGCAAAAAAATAAGGATATAGCAGAAAAGAGAATGTCACATTTGCTGAATCAGCAGCTGTTACTCCAAAGCAGATTTTGTAACATACCAGGTTAAATGAGGATTTTTATTCTGTGGTTATTTTTAATGTGGAAGATGGGAAATTGGTTTCATAGTTGAAGGTTTGTAGAAGAGGATAGTTAACAAGTATACGTAATTACTGAAAATTTTTGTAGTGTTAATGACTCTCAAGTGCATTATTAGATAATCTGGTCTCTCGTTTATTTATATTGGAATTTATTAATGGATACAACTAAGCTTCTTTTCCACCACTCTTAAGGCTCTCTAAACAACTCTTCTGTAAGAGTCATTAGTAACAGTCATTAGTAACGTAGCTGTTGCATTAGTAATAAGCTTACCAATAGTGCAGTTGCTTAAATTACTAACAATTTAATAACTGAAAACAGAGTTTATACATAGTCTAACTTTTGCCCACGAAACTTTCTCAGGTTGCTTATAGTCACATATTATCTTTTCCAATTATCTTCTTCCTCATCCTGATGGGTGCACATACTGAGGCTTGACTTTTTTATGGGAACTCTATGTTGGGAAAATTAACTACTTCTTTTTATTTTAATGTAGCCATTTTACTGATTTTATTTGTGTGCATTCTACTTTTTAAGGCTTAGAACATACAACAGTATTATAGAAATGCTGGAGTCCTAGAGACCTTTCAGGAAACCCAGAATTTAACATAAGAACCAGGTCACAGCTTGCTCTGTGACTAAAAATAAATTGAAAGAGGACAATTCTTTAATTCATCACTTGACCGTGTTTTTCTTTGATCTTCCTCCAAAGCTTGCTGTACTCAGAGTATTCATCTTTAAGGAGGCAAGCAAATAGTTTTGCTATAGGGGACTGTACAGTTGGGGAGAAAAATACTCAATTTTTTAATTCATCTCTCCATGCATTTTAGAAAGTAGAAGACAAACTATAGGGTTAGGTGGAAAAAAAAATATATTTCCACTATAGGTGGAAATAAAAACTACTTTTTTTTCTGTGAAACTATATGACATGGTTTTCTAATTCTTTCTGTATTTTCAGAATGAACTAAGGGTAAGTCTGTAATTACGGGTGTTTATGGTATCTGTGTGTTGAAAATCAAGATGTCAGATGGAGAGACATTCTATGTTTGTTCAATTAATATCGGAGAGCATTACATCAAAGCAGTAAACTCCTCTTGTAGCAACAGATGCAGCAACCCTGAAGCCTATTTTCTCTCTTGTTACATTAGTGTTTAATTAAAGAAAACAACTAGTTGGAGGCAGTTACTTTCTGTGAAATGTAATGAAGATTTATTTTGTAAGTGACCTTCGCTGTATTAGCTGAATCAGTAATCAGTAAAATTAATAGAATAATCAAATTATATACAAACTCATAAATCATCATGAAAGTGCTGTCAAAAATTCAGCTTTTAATATGTCCTATTGTTTCACAGCTGTATTAAAAATTACAGCTGCTGATTCCTGCCTTGATGGGAACTGAAATGGCATTTAAAGGCTGCATATGATGGAGAGCTACCAGGCCAAAAATTTTCACAACTGTTAATTTAGCTGTAATATGATTTGATGTCACCAGGGCAAAGTTGAGGCTGAGTACAGTGTTGTTGCTATCTTTCAGCAAAACTTGAATTATTGGTGTAGGCAGTCGCCAGTTAATTAGAGTAATATCAGTTTAAATGTCTGTCATTTAGGGTTAATGGTATCAAAGAGTTGCCTTGTGCTTGAAGTACAGTCAAATGATCTTGAATAGCCTATTGTATGAAAGTGATGTTAGCGCGATGATTTTACTTTGTCATAAATTATTGGCATGCCTTTTGGTTTAATATTTCAATTTTTGTATTTAAATAATTTTGGCAAGTTCTTCCTAATCATGTCGTTTTTCATGCCAGGCTGTTTTAATAGGTGTTTTGGCTCTTTGTAATTGTTTAACACAACGCAATCAAAATTCCTTTCCATTTTAATTTAAAAAGAGAAGTTTTCCACTGGCCTACTATGAAAACAGGTCATGCCCTCCTCTGCTGGATAGCAGGCTACTCTTGAAAATAAGTAATTCACATTTTTGCGCAGCCAAGCAGCAAAGTTCTTTCAAAGCATGCTGGAAAAATAAAGTGCATATATCAAAAAGCCCTTGACTGTGGCTGAAGTCAAAGGAAAAATAGAATTTATCGTTTTTAACAAGGAATCTTAGTTCTAGTTAGGTTAATAGCACTATTCTTTTATACAAATATGAAATAAATTTATGAGTTGGTTTGAAAGATCCTAATACATGCTTTGTCAGGCAAGAAGGCGTTGATGCAGCATTAGAGATAGTAAACCTGTATCTCAAGGCTTTACAGTAATTCTTCAGTGTCATCTTCCACAATCTCCAGCCAATCAAGATGGGGATTCTCCATGGTGTATGTTTTCCCTGCTTTTGCATGGGTAGAAGAGGTATTTCTAGGGAGCTGGATCTTCTAATTTGGCCAGTAGTAAGTGATGTTGCTGAACATTTCCTTTTGGAGTACAGCTCAGAAGAGGTGTGAGTTGGACGTAACTTGAAAAAATGTTTTTTAAATGTTCTTACTGGTTTACTTTTTATCACATGAGGTTCTAGAGCACTTCATCCTTTGCATTTTGTATTTTTCTTATAGTAAGAATGCTCCCGAAATGCACTGTGAACAAAAAAACTGACTGAAGTTTATCTTAATTCATAGTTAATTGTGAAGCTTTGTCTTTGAGAATCTCTGGCATACATCCCATTTCTGTAAGATCCTGAATCTCTGTGCACTCACAGAAAGTTTAGAGTTTTTTTTAAAATACATAGCAAAAAGAATATTGGTTGGTTTTACTTGCTTGACAGCATTTAGGACAATGTGTGCTTATATTAAAACCTTCCAGGAGCTAGAATTAACAAAGTGTTAAAATGAGTGTTATCACAGGAATTTCAACGTTAACCTGGGTCCAGGAAAAATTTTAGGCATCACTTGCAGAAACTAAACTTTCATTTTTTGTGAATTAATTGTATGATTCAGATTAAGATGTGTCATTATAAATGTACTCCAACGTGCACAGTACTTTGCCTTGCTTATTGACACACACACTCACATTGATTGCAATTACTCGTGGTAGGAGTAACCTTTATTTTTTCCTAATATGTTTCTAGGCTGTGTGCTGTATTTGGTGGTATCTATTGTCTTCGCCATTCTGTGCAGTGCCTTGTAGTGGACAAAGAATCTGGAAGGTAAGGGTAATATAAGTAACCTTCTGTTTATATACAAAATACAGATGAAAAATGTGTTAAGTCAGTTTAAAAAAAAATGATTCTTCAAAGATCCTCCTTGGTATTAATAACACATCAACCTTGATTAAAAGTAATTTGTGTATAGGTCCTCCAGAACAAGAAAAGTGGGTCTAGAATATAGAAACTAAATTAATTTCCCTGTGATATTACTACAGCTCCTGATCACCCAAGCTTGGAAGACAAATCATTTCAGCTGCCGGGGGGCTGGTGATGAGTGATGTTAGTTTTCCTTGTGGCCTTACCTACTCTAATTGATTTTCATCAGATGACAACAAAGCCCTCTGTTATTGCATTTTTAAAAATGGAGCTCACCTAAAGACTCATCAGATTAATCTTTGCTGATAATGCATGTCACTCCAAGAGAAAAGACTTTAATGAGTTTTTAGGTAGATTGTTGTCATAAACTATGCTGCCCTCTTATCCTAGGATAAATTCTTCTACAACAATATCAGGCCTGTAGGCAGGTTTAAAGTTGAGCTAAGAAAAATCAGCCCACAGTTTTTTCCACTGTGGCATTTTTCACACCTCTAAATTTTCATGGTTTGGATTATATACATTCTATCAGTTATTTGTTTGCAAACTTTGGCTCTCTGGAAGGTCTGCTTTCAGCTTATTTTCTGTAATTGAAATGTTCAAAATACTCTGTAGAAAATTTTTGAAAATTAAGCTGGAAAATATCTAGTAACTTTTTTTGGGAGGGGAATCAGTAGTTAAATGATGGGTGTGATGTGTTGACTCTCCAGTTGCACTGCACATTTGATTCTTTGCACATGGTACTCGTAGCTAGGTTTGTCATGACGTGCTCAAGTAGTGTCTGTTTTCCCTGAAATTCTATGTACTACAGTTTGTATCTTTCCCTCAGTCCCTTAAGGTTCTGAAGTTCATTGCACAGTTTTAGACTTGGAGATGGAAATGTGATAGTATTTCATCACGTGTGTCGTCGTATTAAGTGCATCATTCATAAATGCATAATTATGCCCCTTTCATGAACTCTGTGGTTTATTTTAACAGTAATATTTTAACTTCTACTGTAGGCAGCTTTATTTTCCAGTAATGTTTAAGTAGTTAACTCGCATTTTCAGAAGGGTAAAGCTTGTAGTTGTTAGCAACTTCTCTCTCCTGGAGATCTTAACTGGTCAGGGTTGCCCCAGTTCACTGCTTATTTTGCACATTCTGAAGACCTCTGACAGTAATGCTTTCTTTGTTAAGGTTATGTGTATTCCAAAAAAAGGTGGAATTCTGCTTTTCCTTTAACCTGCTTTTGATTTTTTTATCTAACAAGTTTGTCAGGGTTCCAAATGGGTTTCCAGTGTCTTTTTTTAGGCCTTTATGCTGCTGTCATTCACTATGCCATTTTGGCTTAAATCTGAAGGATAGATTTTTGAGGTGCAGAATTTCTAAAATAATTTTGGAAGACTTTACCAGACTTTCATTATTCCAAAACCATTGGTCTTTTAATAATGTATCTGATGCTGAATATGAAGGAGCACAACACATCCAGCTTCCCAAGGCTGGTCACCTGCCCTTCCCTTGGAGCCACCCGCCTGCTTCTGGTGTCACTTTTTAGGTCTCCCATAGTTTCAAACCAGGTATTTGACCAAGTAGCATTTCTACATCAAAATAAAAGTAAACAAAAAAAATATGTGTAGGAAAGAAGGGAAGTGTCAGACTTCTCTGAGATGATGAAAATAACTCAGATAGGTCAAAATATGTTTGTTTTTAAAGTATTTTCAGCAATGAAAGAAGGATCATATAACGTTCTCTTTTTTTCCCTAGTAATTTTTAAAAGTCTCAAACATCTTCACCATAGCAAAAATGTCACTCAAAAAGCTGAGTTTCTTTGACCCAGGTATATGTTTTTATTCAGTTATACGATTTTATCTTAATTTTCTTTTCTCTCACCTGAATGCAATACTGCTTTTACTTGCCAAGTCTTTTCCTTAGAGTGTTCCTTAGCAAGCTATCCAGTTTGTTGCCAAGATCATCACTATTTCCTTTCCCTTCTTTTTCATTCTTCATGTTATCTCTTTCCTTACTGTGTATTCCATCCTTGCACCAGCTCTAATTTCCTCTTGACTTTGAGCTTCAGTGTTTTGCCTAATAAAAGTCAGTTATCACATTGTTAATGAGGATATTTATGAGTTACTGAGCTTTTGAATCAACAGGCCATTAATAGTAATTGGTAATAGGCAAATTCATGTCTTGTTGTCACTACAGCTGTCCCTGTAGTTTCAGAGGCAGCTTACCTTGGTTACAAATAGGTTAAACTCCCAACAGTAGAAATTTAGTCAAATTGCAGTATTCATTACTGTTTCATAAGCATTCTTCCATAGGCTTCCAGATTTCATTGAGATCTTAGTGCAGTTATTTTTTCACTACTTTTAATATTCATGCTTTAATACATGTAAGGAAAATTTATGCTTACAGCTACAGCCTTGATTTTTTTCTCAAACTTTATGTTGATAGTTTAGAGTTTAATTTAAAGTCTCTAAATATCACTAAAGTTTATTTCAGCTCCTTTCTACACATGGCTGACATTCTCTCAGGCACAAGAAAAAGGAGAACCCATTCAATATCTAGTTTAATTTGCTTTCTTTACTACCCATAACTGTATATAGATATTACAGTAGATTTCATCCCCAACTATACCATTATTTTTATCAGGTTACTATAGCCCTTTTTATAGTTTATGAAAGTAAGATTCAGGGAAGACAGTGTGAAAGTATTGAAACTTTTAGACATACCTGTTTTAAGGTTTTGGTAATCCACTTGGAAATTTCTGTGTTTTACGTATTATTTTATCAGATTAGGTCTGCTGTTTCCACATGTGTGCAGAACATCCTGCATTCTTGTTGGGTCTCTGATGCTCTGTTAAACACATCATATTCTTTTAGTTTGAGGAGAAAGCACACTGAATGTATGCATGATAATTATTTTTCTTTGTTTATTTTCTCCATGTTTATTGTAGGTCGCTTATTTGGATACATATGATAAAATTTAAAGTATCTTAAATTACATGGATTGCATTACTAATAATGGCAGGCATTTTATGTTGATCACACTTCACATATGTTTTCAATTACATAATTTTGTCTCAAAAATGGAAAAGATGTGATAAATGGAAATTTATACATCTGTAATAAAAAGATATAGCAAACACATAGTAATTTACATATCTCTCTTGAAATATTGCATACTGGCTTTGTCAATGCTGGTAAGTCCATTTCAAGGATGTCACCCTTAGTCCATTAGTTTGGATAATGAGCCCTATAAAGTACATTTATAACTCGTGGCACTGCAAGGAGATGGATTCTAATTTTCATCCTTTTATCTAGACACATTGAAAGAAGGTCAATGGAGGGTTCTGTATGATTCATTGTCCCAACACGTATCAGATGACAGAGACCTGATAATGTCAGTGCATAAGTGTTTTCCATATTTGGAAGCAGTACTTGAAATAAATTTTCTCAGCATCATCCTTTGAAGTAAAGTGGAGACTGAAATTAAAAGCACTATCTCCTCTTTTTCTGTTTTAAAAAGTTCCCAAACACATGACCAGATAGCTATTTCTGAACAAAGGAGTGAAAACAACACTGCACAAAAATAAGAAGTGTGTAGTTGCTTTTGCTGGCTTTGAGTGATGCAACATGACATTTAATCAACCTTTCCCCTTCAATAACGTTTAGGGGGGTGGCAGGGAAAATTGTTTCATAAACAATAAGAAAGGTTATAATTAGAAATGAACTGTAGCAGCTTGACTGCCTTGTTTATTTGCAGTATTCAAATGAGTGCTTGAGAATGAAGTCAGTCAGGTTAACATGAAGAAAAAACTTCTGAAAGTTGAAAGTGAAACACATGTTGAATAGAATGTGATTGAAACTGTGTGAAGATTACTGCATGGTTAAAGTTAAGCAATGCCATTACACTGCCATTAGGCTTTTAATTACTGTTTTCAAGTTATCTGTTGAATTTGAATATAGGCGTACATATATGTGCTATCCAGATTCTGATGAAATCAGCATTGTAAGTGTTATTAAAAATAGATAAATATTATATATGTAAATATATTTTAAAAGTTAGTATTAATAAAAACGTGCTGAATTGTCACTGACCTCTTATGTTTGTAAATAAGCATTGTGTGCACCCTTTTTCAGTTCTCATTCTGGACTACGTAAGGCACTGGTTTACTAAAGCTAGTGGCAGCTGATTGCTGTTACTTACTTAGGTTTGGTTCTCATCTTCTCCAGTTCATAGATCGTTTTGATCACAGAAGCTAATGAATAACTTGGAGAAATGCTGTTCATTCATAAGGCATAATCTGCATGTTGGATATTTACTGATACAGGAACAATGTTGTGGCATGATAATACACATTTAAATCTGCAAGGGATCTCTGCCTTTTGTTTCTTCTTATGTTTTCCAGTGCACGCATGTGCATGTGTGTGTGTAACTGTGTGAGAGGGAGTTTACTGATTTTAATCCTGTATCTAAAATTGACTGAAACATTGAGATGCTGATTCAGGAGAAATAAACTTAAAAAAATGTACAGTAACTTTCATACACCAAGCAAAAGTTAAGTAGAGCTAATTTGCTTTAGTTATTTCTACAGTAAATGTGCTGATATTGTACAAAACCTTAAAATCTTCCTTTAGAAATCAGTATTAAGCCTTAAAGATCCTTAACATATGGAAACAAGCTAGAAGGAAAGAAATTGTAGTGCAGGTATTTTGCTTGTACTCTAGGTAGGCAAAGCATTCATTAAGATAGGTGCTCTTTAAACCTCTGTGAGTTTTTAAAAATGTCTGCAGTGTCTCAGTTTGAGGAAAATATACACAATTAAAGAGATTGTGGCATAGATCATGGCATATAGGAATCAGCAGAAGAGTTCATTTTTAGTTCCTTATTTGAAAGATACAAACAATGTGCTATATAACTCAATTTTGAAAACTCACCCATTATTTTGTTACCTTATATCTAAATTTCTTACTCTGGTTTGATTTTTTTAACAGATGCAAAGCTGTTGTGGATCATTTTGGACAAAGAATAAGCGCTAACTATTTTATTGTGGAAGACAGTTACCTTCCAGAGAGCATGTGCACAAATGTGTGTTACAGGTATGTAGGAAAACAGTAAACATAGTGAATTTCTTTAAATAATAATAATGTAGTAAGTACCCTGCAAGTTAAACTGAAGAGATTATTGTCTCTTGCTTTATCTTTGCAGTACAGCTTAGTTCTGTGCATAGTTTTTCTCTTCTTCCATATAATTTAGAGCATACTGCATGCATACATCCTATCTTTACGTTTTCTTAAATTGTCCTCTAAATAATATCCCCCTTTCCCTCATAGAAAATCCAATAGCGCTAAGTGCAGTTGGGAATTCCATACTTGTTATGAAGTATTTGGATGGTGGAGGTGTCTGTTGCTGTTCTAGCTTTAAATTAGTTCAGAATTAAAGTATTAAGAGTCATTGTTTTCTCTGATTTTTGTTGTTCTTGCCAAAAGCATGAGATATATACTGCCTTTGTCTTCAAAATATTGCAGGTGAGGTATTGGCAAAACTGTTTTAGTAGGTGCAGCACAGTAGTAATCACAGGCAGTGGAGGATCAGAAACTCCAGTTCATGAACTCCTTTTAATCCCAAGTATCCTGTGCTGTTTGGAACGTAAAAAGTCCAACTAATCTTGATTGAATAAACAAAACATTTTTTTAGAAAATGGAAGGGTATTCAAGCTGTTTCATATAATGGCACTGACTTGTTTATTAATCATCTATTTTGGTCATTGAAAATACTTCATTAGTGTTCCAGATGTGGTCCTGCTTCAGCAACAGGCCAAACGTGCCACTAACAATCACATTAATAAAGATTGTATGTTTAAATAGCCTTCCCACAGTATATTGCTTAGATTGGTATTGCCAAAACTATGAATCCAAATTGCTGTTTTTTATGTTTTTGTGAAATGCCATAATTGTTCTATCTTATTGTAGGCAGATCTCCAGGGCAGTGCTCATCACAGATCAATCTGTACTAAACACAGATTCAGAGCAGCAGGTATATATCAATGTTGTATCACTTATCTCTTTAGGAATTGTATGTATTAATATTTAGTTGCTGGTAGGAATTAAATCATGATTTTGTTTCTGCTTGAATCCAGCTTTTTAGTTGACTCTCTGTACTGATAATTGTTAAATTCCTTAGTCTCTAGAAAACTAGTAGGAGTTTTATTTTAGTTCAATAGCTTGGCTTTCCCTGTTTGGTTGACACTATATTAATCAGATTAACAGAGTTTCTAAGCTGCTGTTTTTAAGGCACTTAATTTTGCTTGATTTTTAATAACCCCTTGCCCATAGTGCTCTGCTAAATGTTAATCATCTTGTCTAAACTTTATTCCAAGTTCTTTTGTTTTTTTTAACATTCACTTTTACTGTTCTTATTGTACACTTGTAGATCCTTCTTTACAAGTTTCTGCTTTGTCAGTGTTTGCAGACCTTAATTTTAAAAGATACTCGTCTGTGTTAAGTGTTTCTGCTGTATGCTTCCTATGTTCTTACAGGTTAAATAAGATGTACAACATATGAACATACATGACAAAGAAGTCTCTTATATTCCAAAATCTTGCTGCTAGCAGTCCTGCATAGAACTACCCCAGTTGTTCTCACCTAACAGTGCTGTTCAAAAATCATTTTGCAGTCTCTTGACAACAGAGTTTCTAACCTGTCACCCTTTTGGAAAGGGCTGTGCTACGAGCTTTTATTTCTGTTGCCCTGCAGACATTCCTAACACAGGTGGCCCTAGTGACTTTGGTAGAAATTCCTTAATGCTCAAATTCTGCAGGGTTGATTGCACAAATTGTTACTCATAAACCAGAAAACAAAACTGTGTAATTGTCTGCAGTTATTTTCCACCTATACTCAGAATTGTGTTGCTTGCCTCATCTTCCATGTTACATTGCTTTAACAGAAATTGTTCTTTCTGCTTGATAGGTTTCCATTTTGACAGTGCCTCCACTGGATCTGGGAAAACCAGCAGTTTGCGTCATTGAGTTGTGTTCCTCAACCATGACATGCATGAAGGACACCTGTAAGTACAGGGTGTATGTAATCCTCACCAAATTTTTCCTTTTAACTCTAGCAACTCTGAAACAAAATCTAAAATATGTGTGTATCATTCCTCTGCTATGCAATGTCCAGGCTATTGCCTGGGAAAACAGTGTGCACTGGGTTCAGCAGACAAGAGGAATAGTCCATTGTCTTCATTCTGTAGCTGTTGTGTGCTGCTTCGTATGGCTTGGGGATCATGCTACAAGATTCTTGTTGCATTGATTTTATTTCTTTTTAATCTAAATGTGATATTTATTAAAAATCTTATTGTGATTTTCATGGTAATAAAGTATATTGGTTTTTATTTCCAAAAGGGTCAAACATCAAATATTTCTTTTAACACTTACGTAGCTAAGAAGCTTGATAGTTGTAGTCTTATTAGTACTGGGACAATATTCTATTTGCTGTACAGTAATTATAAAATAGCACCAACAAAGCTTTTTGTCATGACTGCTGTATCTTTTTTAGATAAAAAATGTATTAGAATCCTACATTTTGTTTTTTCTGTAAGATTGGTAAGACAGCTGAAGATTCAGAATGGCAGATAAGGTTAGTGGAGAGCTCTAGCAGACTGTTTCTTCTCCACTGTAACCAGCTAAGATATTGCAGTCTTCATGTCAGGATTTTTTTTTTTAACTTAGAAATGTTTTCTTTGTAAAATTTTCTGCCAAGAATTTCTCTTACCACTGTAACTAAAGGGCCAAAACCCACCCAAAGTTTTTTCTCAAGTAATTTCTGAAAAAACCTGTAAGCAAAAAGGTGAGATCTTAATTAACATAGGTGCATGTTTTTTGTTTTTTAGTCCTTTCAGCCTGCCTTTAAAACTTAAGAAAAATATTTATGCCATAGGACTCTGTGGCCTTGTAAAAAAATATTACAAATTTTTGTTTTTGTAAGTGCAAGTTCTCAGTACAAGCATCAAGTATATTTCAGTATTATTTCTAGCAGAATTATTTTCGAGCTTATGTTCTTGTTTCTGCTGAGGTTTCTGCCTTTTTCTCAATCAGCATATACTAAACAATTAATAGGTAGGTTAATAGACTTGTTTTCACTTGCAAAATAATAAATTTTTCCTTCAGTAGATTAAAAAATATTGTAAAGCACATGAATCATACCGGTAGTTTGTCATTTGTTTGGGTTTTTTTAAAATGGACTAGCTTAGCTGAGCTATTAAATTGAAGTACCTGAAATACACTATATTGGGGAGCTTGTGGAAGACAAATAAAATTAGAGGTTACCAGACCTAACACTTCTTAATAAAAAAGCCCTTTTCTCCATAAATTCTTTTCATTTCAGAAGAGAAGATACTTCATTCCTTAATGAAATTTGTCTTCATGTACTGAAATAATATAGTTGTACTTTAGATCTAAGTGGGTTCTAGTTATGGGACATATTTCATCATTTTTAAAAAACTTTTACATCATTATCTGTAAATGGGATTTAACCTGACTGATATCTCCTTCAAACAATTATTTAAGATAAGTATACAAATACATCTACTCTTTGATCACACTGCATAAATGACAGGCACATAATCTGTATTGCCAGTTGAGTGGAACCAAACTCCTTCACTTGCCCTAAAAATTGAGACTGTAATGATGAAATCATGAACTAAACTCATCGTTCTTCTTGCTAGAAGAATTACTTGAAGACAAATGTTGGCAACCACTGTAACTAATGCAGTTATACCTGAGTAAATCAAATATAATCAAAATATATACTGATGACTGTGACTCATAGCCATAACCTTAAAGATAATAAAAAAGATTTTATAGAAAGTAAATTATGTGAACTTTAGTGATTTATAGCTGGGGTTTTTTTAGGAAATAATAGATTGTATTGCAGTGTTTGGGGTTGTAAACATTTAGTTAAGGTTACAGGGAAACTTTCATTATCACCACCTGTTTTCATTTACTTTTTCAGTACATATTCCTTTTAGGCAAAAGGGTTTGGGGGTTTTTGTTAAATGAAAAACGAATATTAATGTTTGAATGTAATCTCTGTGTGTCAATTTGAAAGAAGAAGAGCATGAAGGGTTAAATTTCTAGTCTTCCTGGAATCAATGTCAAACTGTGTGGCGTAAGTGTGGCCAGGAAGGCATTAAGATAGGTATGATGTACTTGTAAATAATGACACAAATACAGCCGGGCTTCAGGATGAAAAGAGAAAAAAATCATATTCATTTAAAATAACTCCTTAGCTATACATTGCTGTGAAATTAATAGTTTAAACTTTGTACAAAGATATGTGCCTGACAATTCTTTCTGCTGATATTCTCTGCTGATATGTGTTCAGACAACCATTCAGTATCAAATGAGTCTGTTAAAGTGGTTTTATAAAAAGCTTTAAGATGAGGCTTTTAAATATCTGAATGAGTGGATGGATGGATGTAAAATCAGGTGGGATAAGACAGCAGAGTAGCTGGCTCTGCATCTGAATAGAGACGAATGGAACAGAAAAGAGGTCAAGAACTTCATTGAGTGATTTTCTTTTCTAAGGAGTCAGCAGCTTCATTATTTTGCAAAACAGAACAATTAAAGGAATTGTATGTTCCGTGAGGAATCTCTTTAGCAACTTTATTTTCATGAAAACAAGTACATGAGCAAGAAACCTAAATATGAAACCTGCGTTATTCAGGCAAACTTGCAAATTTTCACAAATCCAAAATTTGATTTAGTGACATTGCTTTGCCCATGCTGTAAGGTGAATTTTGGTTAATTACTCAGTTCCACAAATGTGTTCTTGTGGTCCAAAATCTTTCCATGTAATCTTTTTCCAATATGGGTCTGCTGTACTTTGTGATGTGTTTCTAACGTATACAGAGCACCTCTTGAAATCAAGTGCTTGAAATCAGTGTTGCAAGTTATCATAAATCCTTATGGGCCACCTAACCTAATTTCACCCTTACTCAAGCGTAAAACTGTTGTTTCTTTCATCCTATAGGAAGGTGGATGAAAAAAATGTAGAGCTGTTTTGTTATGTTGCACTAAAGGATTGTGTATGTCATCACTTACATCGCAGAACAGTTCTCTGCTATTCAGCAGTGCTTATCTTTAAATCCTCTCTAGATTGTCAAAACATGACAGTGTTCCCAGTTTTCTTCATTCTCCATATGGCTGGAGAGAAATAATTAACTCCCAACCCACTTGAGCTGAAACTTAAAACATGCATCTATTCACTTCATCATCTAATTACTGTTGAGTACAATAAAAGAAATTGAAGTCTTGCTCAAACTTTTTACTTCAGTAAAGAAGGAGAGCTCCTACTTACTCCTGTACAGCCAGATGTAAATTGTGAGTAGCTGAATTTCCAAATTCATGCTCATTCCCGATTTAGGTCTTAAAAGAGGGTGCTGATGAAAGTTGTGATATTGGTGGATTTGGTGTGGTGTTGGGCTGCCAACACTGGTAAGAATGTTCTTGGGGTTTGTAGAGGTCATTAATGGCAAATATGATGTGTTAGCCAGATTCTTGCTGCTGCTTTTCCTGGTATCCACAGACACCTTTTCATCAAATGATACTCTCTCTCTGCTCTGCTGATGTTTAATTCTACTTCCGTGTTACTGGCATATATGGAAGAGAGAAATAATTATTAATTCCTCTCTGGGGTGTATATGCACAGTAATTCCATAATATATTATTTCTCTGGGTTGCAGGAAGTGATTTATATGAAGAACAGTGATTTCTAAAAGCTTGCTGTGCCTTTGAAAAATTGTAAATAATACTTACATCTCTGTGTATGGGTGATTGTAATTAGCTTGTGTTCTCTTTTAACAGATTTAGTCCATTTGACCTGTCCATCAACTAAAACTGCTAGGGAAGATTTAGAGCCTGTTGTACAGAAGTTATTCAGTCTAAATACAGAAAAAGGTAAAAATAAATTAAGTATTAAGAGATTATTTTGCAAAAACATAGTTTACCCTTGTAACTAAAGTATATATTGCTGAGCATCTGAATCTGTCATCAGAGTCAACATATGGTGAGCTGCTATTTAGGTATCAGCATTTCAAAGTAAAAGAATCTATTTTGAGAATGAGATTGATTAAACAGATGTCAGGTTTTTTGTATTTCGTTATCCAATGTTCCAAGTCCTCTTCAGCTGTGGTGTAACTTCATTGTACAAGGACCATGGCTATCAGTGTCTAGGACCTTTTTAATTTTTCACACTTTCTTTTTCCTGGAAACATATTTGCTCCTCAGCATGTCTTTCAAAGTTGCAGTAGTGAAATGAAGTGTTTGTGAATTATTTTGATGTCCCGGAGATGTAAATTTTTTACTAGGTTTAGTAGTACAAGATCCTGTACAAAAGAAATACGCAGAATACAACTAGGGTTTGTAAATAGAAAACTTTGATAGATTGGAGAGGTGCAAACGCTTTTCATGTTGATATTTCTTAATTTAAAGCCTGCTAATTTCTAACTTTTAATGTTTAACATATATCTTAAATTTTTAAGACAGTGCCATGTGTTTTAAAGACTCAATTGGTCAAAAAAAAAGGTTAGCTTGCAGTTTAGTGTCTTCTAATCATTGGGGGGGTGTGTAGCATTAATCTTACTGTTTAAAGGGATCCAATTTTGAAATGATATATTGTTTAGAACCTGACTGAAATTCTTCTGTAGAAACTCTGTGATCATAGGGGTCCTCAGGTGCACTGAGGCACTGAAAAGCTAGTTTTCACTGACACATAAGCCTTTTTATCATCAGGATGAGGTAGTGGTCGTATTTTAATTAAAATGTCAGAACAAATACTGTTGGAGTTATTGAAAATGAATCACCAGATAAAGTGAGCACTGGGCCATGGCAGGTCAAAGAGGCAAAGTCACCTGGAGAAGAGGACTCCATTCATTTTCCTGCCTAAATGAGGAAGAAGTAACTTTTATGAGCAATGTGAACTTTTAAATATATTAAAGAGCATCTTGCCCCGTATTAAGGCTCAGACTTTCACAGGCTGATGAATTTAATTTATATTTCAAACTGTTCAGTATGGTTAGCGCCTATTTTTTTTAAAGTATTTGACAGTTATAAAAAGATACTGAAGGAATAGCATAGATTTATCTCTTTTTCTTCTAATTCCACTGCTTTAAAACACTGTTTTGAATGCCATTGTTATCTAGAAGTTTCTTCCTTGGAAAGAAGTAAATCTCGCAAGGTCTTTTACAAGCTTCATTGGTTTCACAGGAAGTAAAATACCAAAAAGAGGAGAGCAAATATGCCAAACAAATAGTATCTATTAAGCTAAGAATCCATGTTGTGTATTCCTCCATTGCATTCTGCACTCTCTTTAAGAGTGACCTTCATCTTCTCAGCGTATTTTCTGCCTGTGCAGGGTTACAGCAATGTGCAAAGTAACTGCAAGAAGGTACAAGATGAAGAAGCAAGACATAGGTTATGATAATTTTGTATTCATAATGAGTATTGTAGCAGGGTACAAGTCCTCAGTAAGAGTAGATAAATACAAATTAATAATTTATTTTCATTTAGCAGTATTTCCACAGTTTAGAGATTCTACATACTGCATATCACATAACTCAAATTGAGTACTTCTTTATCTGCCGTTAATTTGGGGGAGAGTGATGTTCTTTGTGGATTTTTCTTTAAAATTTCTTTTATTTAAACCAGGAGTATTAGTTAGTCTCCTTAGTTTGGCTTGAAGATGCTCAACTTTAAAGCACATAAAGGTCTGTTATGAGAAGAGTTCCCATACAGAGATAAACTATTAAATGAGTGGAAATAAGTATACATCAAAAATATCTTTGCATATGGGATGCAATAGCAGCAAGTTAGAACAGCCCATGGAGGACTCATTCAGACCATCATATGCTCATGGAGTTTATCTAGAGTAAACTAGATTATGTGAAGTGGAAAAGCATTAAATTTAGACCAAGCTTCTTGGTAGTATGCTTTTAGCTGATAATTGGTTCTTATGTGGCACAGTGTGTACAGAATAAGTAGAGTTTGCATTCTTTGGGTTGTAAAGGAAAAAAAATACAATGAAAATAATGGAAATTAAAATAAGTTGAATTTTTAAAGAAAAAAAAATTGGCTTTATTACAGTAATTCCATGTTAATAAATTGGCTTTTAGTATGCTAGATTACTTATTACACATGAACATGGATTATTGAAAACATTCTTTTTCTTTTCAGAGACTGAAAATGAAGAACTGAAAAAACCTAGGGTCCTCTGGGCAGTCTACTTCAACATGAGAGATTCTTCAGGAATTGACAGAAGTTCATATGATGGCTTACCCTCAAATGTTTATGTCTGTTCTGGACCAGACTCTGCATTAGGAAATGACTGTGCTGTCAAACAGGTTGGGCAGATCAGTTTTTTTGGTTGCAGAACTTTATAATTTTAAAGACCTAAGGAAGTTGAATATGGTCTATTTTTTTTCTGGGTTATTCTGCTTTATGCTAGGTAATTAGTACTAATACAGCTACAGAGCTGCACAGCTACACTTACAAAATTCTTAGTGAGCAAACTGAATGTCCCTGTGATTGAGGATGGAGGAAACTTGAGAGAAAGTCAGTAGTACCATTAGGAGTAGCAGATAGTTAATCTGAGCGGGTAAAGGGAATCCAGAAGGCAGCAGTAGCTGACAATTATATCTTGATAGAATGTTTACTTGCTCGAATACTGTGGAAAGGAAAAACTGTCAAATAATCGAGAAATATAACTTGGACAATAACTCCCCAAAATATGTAGTCTTTTGCTGGTAAAGTTAAAAGAGGAGGTACAGCAGTAGAGAAGCAGTAGAAATCAAAGGTCAGAAAAGCCTGTCTACACTTCATATTGGAAGGATCATTGAAGTAAAGTAAAGATCATACCTGCAGGACATACTCACAAATGTAAACCCTCTATGGAAAAAAACCCAGCATAATTACTAATCTGGTACGTTAAACTATCTGTGTCAGTTTACCTTTGCCTATCACTGTACTAAAAAATTACAGTGTAATTGTGTCTCTGAAGGAATTCAGCGGCGTGTCATTCTACTCATGACCCTGAGATAGTATTTGGCACCAAATCAGACTCAGTTCTGATTTTTAGTTCTCAATATTTGAGTGGCTACATATCCAGTTCCTACTAACTGGAATCCTGAACTGAGAACCACTTGCAGCTTGCCTAGTAGTAGGCCTAACGTACTTGGTTTAAGACAAACTGCTAGTGCTTTGAAACTGGAGGTAAAGAGCAGAAGCTCCCTAAACAAAAGAAATCATGAAATAGCCACCTTCTGTGTTGGCAGTGGGCAGAATATGCAGTGACACCAGGTCTTCAAGGGTAGATACGTAGAAATTCGTAAATAACTTCATATCATACCTCTCATTGGGCATGCCCCACTACTACTGAGCAGAAGACAAAAAGATTATGCAAATATGTAGATTACAACTTGTTCAACAAAAGACAACTACAGGAATGCTTCTCCTCTGCTCTTCCATTCAGAGATCCACCTGGATAAGGAAGGTATAAATTCTTAGGCAAATCTGCCACAGCACTCACTGTGGTGTCAGGGTGCTGTCAGAGCTAATGTAGGGACACTTTTACATCTTCATAGGATTAACTGGCACTAGTCATTTTTAAAGCTGTTTTTTTAATGGCCACGTTCAGAGAAAGTGCACGCCATCTTCTAACCAGCTGCAGGATTTTTTATGGCTAAGTCATAAACCTCTTAAAATAAGATTTTAAAATGGTAAGGCTGACATAGCCTGAACTGTAGGGTCAGAACAGTGTAATTAAGAGCTAGTAGTACCCTTCATTTTGCTTTGCAAGGCAATAATTTGCCACCCAAGAGGATAAAGTATTGTAAAGATAAAAAAATAATGCAAGACAGTTATTATGGTAGCAGTTTTAAATTGTAAATGGGTTTTTTCTAAATGAGATTTTTTTTAACTGTTATTTAAAACAGTCCAAGTTAAAGGCTGTTTAAATACACTTAAAACCCAGGCTTTCTCTAATTCTGATAGCCCCCATTCTCACGTTGTCTTACCCCAGGAGCTCTTTTTCTTACCAATAAGTAATGGTATCATAGATCAAGCTGTATTTAAATATTCTGTGCTGTAGTTAGTCTTTGTGTTAAATCTGGTGACCATTGGTGAGATAGATCTCAAGACATGAATTACCAGGTTCTAATTTAGCATGTTCCTTGAAGTATTTCAGATTTCTGTTCATCTTCATGTTCATAAGAGGAAGCACTAAAATTTTCATGCCAATGTTTTCCTTTAACCTGTTTACATTTTCAGGGATACAGTAAAACAGGAACAAAACATGGTTTTATTCAACTTCAAACAGTAATTAAATTAGATTACCTGTGCAAGTGCTTTATGTGCTTATGTCTTAACGCTTAATTCAAACATACACACTTGAAAGCTGGTACGCTTTACTAAATACTGAAGGAACTATTTACTAACTTAATTAGTTACAATAAGTTATAATGAAGGAGCTGTTAAATTATTATTGGTTATTCTGCATGACTTCAGCTGCAAAAGGTTAACTTTAAAAATTGGTAGACCTGAAAGCACTCTATACCATTAAGTTGTTCAATTATAATCAATGTCATGATGTCCTACATAACATGCCAAGAATCTCTTTCCATGTTCAACCTCATAATTATTTGACCATTTTTGGAGTGGATATTTGCTGACTAATTGGAGACTGAATAATTGTTGAGAACTGCTTAGGAAATGTTTGGCTGCTCTAGTGTGTCACATATTTACTGCAAAATATGAGCACTTTTCCTCAATATTCTATTAAATATAATAAAAGTTTAAGTGTAGTTTTGTAGTTTCAAGTACAAATGCAGACTCTTGCCTTCAAAAGACTTTATTTTTTAAACTTTTTGTAGAATATTTGTGCCCCCTTGCTCCCTAGACTCCCTGGGCAAGGTTTTCGAATTACAAAGCCATGTTTTTGAATTAGAGAATAGATTAATTTATTTTTTAAAATATTTTTTCATATACTAATACAAATAGTTTAAAACAGTTTTAAATGGATATGGAAGAGTGAAATTTAGGAAGCAGAATAAAAAATTGGATTGAACTGAGAGTAGACAGGGTCGTTTAAGCAGTTAATAATGAAGTCCTACATCCACGTGCTGGTGATACAAATCCACTGCTGGTGGGCAGTGAAGTTTATCACACAAAGCTGTTTGGTACACGCTCAATGATGTATTAATCTGAAAACAATTCCCTCTTGTCCAGGAATCCACATCATGTAATCAGCCTTTGCAGTTGGCATTAACTGACCCTCCTGTCAGCTTTTTCAGTGCAGTGTCTGGTAGTGGTATGAATATAAAGATTAAATGCATTCTTGCCTGTGTGGGAGCTCTCGGCACAGGCTGTCTTTAGGGCACAGTTTACTAAATAGGCAAAATAGAGAGGCAATATTCCTTTGCCATTTTAGGAACCCAAAACATAACTGGGTTCTGCATCAGTGTCTCTATTTGCCTTGGAAAAGAAAACCTTTATGGAAATGTGAAGTGAGAGTCTCTAGTGCCTTTTTTTCTCTAAGATAAGCTTATAGGTAGGTTATTTGCACAAGAACATGTAAAACTATTTAACACTAGTTAACAAAGCTCCTGGCATTCTTGTGTGTTTTTTAAAAGGATTTTTGACCTCCTTTGTTTTTTATAAAATGTCTGGTTCTCAAAAATTCTAAGATCATAATATTTTGTTTCTTTTTCTGCCAGATTTTGTAGTTGTATTCTGTATGTTGTAATAACAACTACTCTGCTATTACCAAGAACACATTTCTTTTTAATGTCTTTCATTGCAGTTGTCAAAAACCTTGTCTTTTTGTGTACACTTAATTTCTAAACTTTGATGGCATGAAGAGTAAGTGGCATTGTAAATTAAATCCTTGAGCTATATCCTAAGAGTAACTGTATTTTCATCTAAATAAAAGTTGCTTATACAGTTCTTTTCAGAGAGGCATGATTTGTGCATGTAGGTGTGCACACATACTACATTGCAAGTATAGGCTTTTTGGAATAAAGTAGAAATGTATCACATACAAATACGGATATATTTTCAACGAGAATATTCCATTGGATGAGAATAGTTCTCAGTTGAGCTATCTATGAGCTGTTCAGAAAAGCAGAAATTGATTTTTTTTTTGTAGTTTTTATATTTAAGAAGGAATCCTCCTTAGATACAATGTAGATTGAACATATTAACAATTTGCTCATCATGAGAAATGGATTCTTCCCTCTGGAAAGAGGCAAGATCCTTCCCATTCTTTGCATTTTACTGCAGCTAGGGATGTTTTTACAGCGGAAAAGATAATTTGGCTTGCAAAAAATCAGCTTTGTTGTTCTCAGTACGATGTAGAATGACCAGCATTTTTAAAAAAGCTCTGGGCTGTGACTTTCCTAGTAGAACAACCTAAAAGGATAGATTGCTTTTTCTTTTTTGAGAACTGCAAGAAGGAATGGATTTCCCATGTGTTTACAGTACTGTCAAAGTATTAAATCACTGCTGATTTGAAAGAACAGAGGTTAATCATCAATATCTGTGAAGTATTGCTGCAAGATATTACATTTCAAGGTAAAGTTTATTTTATGCCTTGTTTTTTTTCTGAATAGGCTGAGACTATTTTCCACGACATGTTTCCGGCAGAGGAATTTTGCCCAACGCCACCAAATCCAGAAGATATTATTTATGATGAAGACGAGATTGCACCAGAAGAGTCTGAATTCAGTAATTCACCAGAGGCAAAACCTGAACCCTCAACCGAGGAGGGCAGTAGTGGAGATAGTGCTGCTGTTAAGAAGGATGAGAACAAAGAATGAATTAGCACTGTTTTCTTAGTAGAAGAGGAGGTTGACCCAAACTAAAATGTAAGGGAGGAAGGGTAAGAAAGAGAGGTCTAAAAACCCCATAGCTGTATTATTTGCAATTGCCTTACTTTCCTTAGCTTGAGTAATCTTTCTTTGTCAAACAGTTTCACTGATAGCTGAGACATTTCTAAATAGTCATTGGTCCACCTGATCCAGGGGTAGCTAAAAAAATCCGGGTCCACCAGATCCAGGTAGCTAAACAAAAACCACAGAACAAAGCATTTGAATTTAAAGTGGTAAAATAGGATTCGTGACTTTTGAGAGAAAAGAAAAAATGTGCAAGTTTGCTTACCAGTCAGAAGATGCTCTTCTGATACAATGTATCACAGTTCTGCTAAAAAGCATTGGATCTGTGCTAGTTGAACAGTTGAAGGTGAGCTTCACAATCTTGTCCTTCAGAATGGTTTTATGAATGGAACTTAAAGGCAGTAATATTGACAGTTCTGGAGTGGCTTTAGAATATGTAATGGGTGTCATGTTTAACTTGTGTAATAAAGTTTCTTGTATGGTTTTGCAAATGATACCATAATTTAGAAACAAATATAATCCAATAGATGTTTCTCACATGAATCTCTTTTACGTCTTTTAAATAAGATCTAATAGATCACACATTTTCACTAGTGACTTAATTTAATGTAGTCAGGAAAATAGCACAATTTAAACTTAATGCTAGAGTTCCCAACAAAATTTAAAACCATAAATGGAGCATACCCACTGTTAGTTTCCTTGGTTTTCTTACAGTGTTTGGGCCGTGAATAAACCAGTTGTTATTTTTTGAAGCATGGTATCTGAGAAGCTTAGATGATCATGAAGTGAAGAAGGTTCAACTGATAATTCCAAAGGTTTGTATTGATGCCAGATAATAGGATTAAGATTAGTGTGATAGCTGTAAATTATGTGTTTTGTAATGATAAATCATAAAGCATTTATACAATAAAATTTATTGAAGTATTTATAAGCCTAGTTTTTATGAAAAGTTACAAAATGAGAAAGCTGTTGTAAATGACCATGATAAACTTGCACTTCTTCTGAACAATGCTTGAAATTAGATATTCAGATGATGAAAAATATTTAGCATTTACTTAAAGATTTATCTTAAAATATACACCCAATAGACGAGTAGTACAGCTAAATAAAGAGATCAGTGAATTTTGATGAGTCGGGGTTTAAACTTCTAGGTGAACTTCGGTATAGTTCTAGCAGTGCTTAAATACTGTACGTAAATAAAAAATGCCATTGAGTGATGAATATTCAGCACTGCCTGAACCTGACACGTCCAGGCTTTTGTACAGTTTCGCAGTGCACATGCCTGCCTTTGAAATGGCCTCGTGCCAGAAAGGTTAATTTCTTTATTTTTTTACAGCATAACTGATACAGTTAAATTCACGTTGTCTTGCATCATAATGCATTGTCCAGTTTGCATTTCAGAAACGGGTTTGTTAGTGTTTACATGCTCTGTTTGCTAGATAGGCACCCTCGTGTGTGTAACCCCAGAGTCCTCAGAACAGTATGTGGTTGAAGTGTTTCCAATGTTAAACAACAGCTATCTGTGGATGCTTGTGATTGAGCAGTTATTTATATATAGTCATAAGCAGACTGCCTCTTCATTTAGCTGCAAATTTTATGTGTATTGGAAAGCATGAGTATATGGTAATTGTATTTAACATCTACTGATCTGTAAAAGAACTAACTGGAGGACCTAGTCCCTGTTTGTCTTTCAATAATAGGGATCATAGTTGAATTTTTCATCTCCTGTGTTTCCGAGGAAATGGTTTGATGAAAATTAAAGGTTTGCTTGCCAGTGCATTTTTCTGTGTTTTCTTTGAATTACACAAGAAAAGCAGTTCATTTGTTAGCTGAGGGTTCCTGGTAATTCTGTGGTCTGCTTTCATCATGTTGCCTTCTGTAAGGAGACTGAAGTTTACCTGTGTGATGCTGTGTTTATGCAAGTTAGCAAGTTTATAGAAAGTAGCATCTGGTGCTTCATGTCCATGTGAGGCAAAGTTTGGAAATACTGCAAATTTGATTTTAGATAAGACAGAATAATCTCCAAGTTGTAGGCTATGACTTTACACTACATTGATTGCTTAAAAACTGCTTTCATGTCTCATTCGCATGGTGAATGGAAACATAAAATGTTTTTCCTATGGTACTTGAGTACCCAATAGCTCACTTGCAGTAGCACTAGATAAGACTCTTGATCTTTTTATTTTAAAGAAAACACACATTGAACTGCATTTTGTTCTTGCTTTAAATCATTTAAGCATACAAAGTGAGGGTTAGGCTTATTCGAAGTAGTTTTTAAGGCTTGTCATACAGGATGTATTCAAAAGATAACATGACTTTTTAAAAACTGGCAATTTATCTGTAGGATTATTAATAAATCAAGTTAAAGAAAGATAAGGTTAATTGAATTTTTAAACAAGTAGCTGTATTATCCTTCAAGCACCTTGGAGCTCATACAATATTCACACCTTTTTTTTTTCCTAAGGAGTGCTTTGATATGTTTGAATTCCTTTTTTAATGGGTACTTCCTTTTTAACTTGGTTAATTGGATTAACTCTTAATATTCAAACAATCAATTTTATGCCATTTTCCCTTCTGCTGTTGTATTGCCTTATCTGTATGACTGCAATTAGTTACTGTTCCTTTGGAAGCATTTTCAGCCATGAAGCTGCTACGTCTGCTTTTTCTGGTGATGATGATGCTTAGGGCCATTTGACAGGTAATCATTAGAACTTAGATCCTTGCAGACTATGGGGTCTTTTCTCCTATCATTGCAGAGGGATTTATGTAGGTAACTCCTATTAATGTTAATGGGACTTGCATGTGTAAATCCTCCTTGCATCAATGGGAAAATTGACCCCTGAAAAAAAACCCTCTTCCTGTTAGACTTGCTGATTCAGAAATGTCCAGCACTGTCAGCTCCTGCCTGGCAGTGTGATGGAGCATGTGCTTGGTGCTGTCTCGCTGGGATGCTCTGAAGAGGACTTCAGCCATTTCCAGGGTTTTTATGCTTTATATTGTATTTTACATTTTCCATACACTTGTAACTCTTGTCAGAGTTCCTCTGCTACTCTCAATTTGACTTTCTGTATTCAGGAGGATGCACAGCTCCTTTTGCTTTGAATCTTACTGTATTTTAGGCCCTTTTCTCTCCCCTCCAAATCTTTTTACATCAGCAGTGTAAGTTTCAACAGCTTAATTTCAAAAACAATTTGCTTGTAATGTATTGGTTAATGACAAGTCAGAAGTATTATGTATTATATATTGTTTATTATCTATTATTTTCACACAGTAACAGACTAGGCCACTTACAGGCCGTAATCTCATCTGTTGAAAGGATAAAATTAATTTCCTTAACACTTTCACAGGCTGGAAGTGGGAAAACATCAACTACCCACTTTCCTCAGGTAGTGGAAAGAAAAAAAGGAAAGACAGACAAACAAATGGAAATGGCTAAAGCAGGATCGTTGTAGTGGGAAGCTGTTTGTCACAACCTTCGTGCTCCGAGATCAGCTGGGTCTTTGCACTTTTACTGTGTGCTCTGCTTCCTCTTTTGCTGTGTGAGATTTCTACCCAACTTCTTACAGTTCATGGACTCTGGGGGAAAAATATATATGTGCTTTTTGGAATGAAGCAACAACAACTAACCACAAATGGAGTAACATGTAAGTGGAGTAATACCCAGCACATACACTGAGGACTTTGCAGTACAAAGTTTATGTCAGGAGCAGGTCATCCTCTTAAAAAGTAAAAATTCTGATGTCAGAACTACCCTAAACTGCTCCAGAGATCTCTCCTAGCTTTTCTGCCATAATGAATGATCTCTTCACCCATTGATTATCAATAAGCTCTGCAGATTCTTGTGCATTGTCTGCTGTAGCCCTTTCTAATTTTTCCTTAGGATTCTGTGACTGCAATTAATGCAGTTGCTAATTTTCCAGTTAAGGGAGCATGTTACTGAGATCACACCATGAAACTTAATTGATTTGTCTGTCTACAATTCTTAGTAGAAATTTTTTCAAATACTATTAATTGTGTGTTTATATATATATATAGAGAGAGAATGACAAAATTATTACTCATAAAAGTTTATCATTTGAACTTTTGCAGAAATCAACTACTGTAGAATGTCCAAAAGTTAGAATTACCTGCTATTGCCCAAACTGTCAAAAATATGTGAGAGAGTTGTGATGACAGGGCAGTTGCTTGCATTCCTTGGGTAAGTAATAATGCAAAGTATCTTTGGTAAGATGTAGGAGTACTTGTGACACTGGAAATCTGAGACACTGATATAAAGTGTTCGTTTATTTCAACCCACTTTAATAGTAAGATTGCATCAATAATCAGATGGAAATCTGAACTTGGGTGTTGCATTTCAAGAATAACTTTTTTAATGTGATAAAAAGTTCCATTATAAGGATACTTTCAGCTGTAGAGGTGAGTAGTAGGAAATGGTTAGCCATGGGGAATTCATGTGGTCAGCCTCATACCTAGTAAAAAAACTGCTTTTGGTGAAAAAAGAGCTTATTAGCAATTCCACCATTATGTTTATTTACAGGCTGCCAGTTCCTGTTTATAGGAGTGACTGGTTCTTCAGAATCTGGATGGGGAGCCAGGCAGGAATGTTGTAAATCTGAGTGACATTTGAGATTCAGAAAGTTGACAGTGAAGTCTCGGGAAGATGCAGTTGTTGACTGCATGGGAGTTCCGATCAGAGGAGACTTTAATAGAAAATACTCTTTGTGTCACAATTCTAACAGACAGTATATTCTACACGACTTGCAAACATGGACAAAAAGATGGAAAGTATCAGCCTGAGTGTATATCAAGCCCCAGATGTATTTGAGTAAACAATACTTGCGTAGACAGTGATTGACTCCCAGTGTGTATGATGCTGTTCAAGTGGCAGGTTTATGTAGGTGTCTTCTCAGTCTTGGGGAAAAGCTTCTTGGAGTGCGTTACACATTTTAGAAGGGGCCAGTATACTGAGCTCAGTAGTACACTGCTTCACCTGATTTTAGTTTTTCCTATTGCCTGTCAGAAATTCTTTTACTCAAAAAGATTTAAGCATCAAGTGAAACTAAAATACTTTCCTAGTGACGGTCTAATCTTTTGATTACTGTAAGAGGCATGGTATGAGGAGGTTGTGCTGTTAACACAGATAATCCTGACTTTTAGGAAATCTCAGAACATCCACATTTTTAGACACAGATTTTCGGAATCTCATATTTCCTTCTGAAGTGCCACCTCATGATTCATAATATATTTGGGTCTCTCGAGAAGACTTTAGTGCTGTTCCTCCATGCTCTATGGTTAAGACTTCAGTAAGTGGCCATGCCAAAAGCTATGGATGCTCCATCTGTCCTCAAAGAGAGGAGGCTTCTCTTGTGAGTTGTTATTGTATGATAGCCACTGGTGGCTAACAAATGTGGCTTTGGCTTTTCCAGCTGATTTTTTGCTGCTCCAGCTTCAGGAAGCTTAATCTCTGGCTGGGTACTGATAGCTTTATGTCACTCCTTTTCTCTAAGCATGGAGCTGGATTAAGAAATGCTTCTCTGTTGGAAGTGATTGTTGTCTCAATCCTGAAGCCGTTAGGTTAGTGAGTTGTATTAGAACAATGACAACATCTGGATAACATCGTGCTAGGCTGCAGTTCATTGCTACCTCAAGGCCTAGATCACAAGCTGTAAAACCAGTGCTAGTTGTTGGTGAACTGGTATTGTGTATCTGAGTTGAATGTCTAGCCTGAAGAATGAGTTTTTTATAAGTGACTAACATCATATTGGAAACTTGAGTCTAGAAAAGGATGGCTTACAAGAGTCTTCTCTTAAAAAAATTAAAAACCATCACAAATCCAAACACTGCTGTGCTATGTTTTACACTCTACGTGCATAAGAAACTTTGTAATGGCCAGTGTGGAATTCTGAATCTATTCTGTTTCAAACCTGAGCATATTTCTGGAGCTCACCCAAGGGGAAGCCGTTTAATCATGGTGAGAGACCAGCTGTCAGACCAGTGTAATGAAACATTTCTCTGCTCTGGGAACTTTTCAGTAGTGTGAAAGTCACTGCAAGTCATGGTTGAGTCCTTTGTTGGGAAAAAATTATCCAGTGAATTCAGCCTTTTTTCCTGCACAAAAATTTGTGTAAGCCCTAGCTAAGGACCTTTAGTGAATAATTTTTAGACAATTATGCAGAGAGAATCCATTATATGATTTGTCCAGCAGCTCATTCACTAAGTTGTGTGATATTTTCGTGCTCCGTATTTGGATGCAGAAATAATACATGAAACTTCATTTAGAAAAAGATTTATTCATTATTACATCATAATTTTTAACACAAAAAAATAAAATGCTTTTATGAAAAACAACAAAAACACTACCTACTATTAAGAAAGCCATTGTAAAATAACCTGCTTTGGTGATACTTGGACACAAGGCTTGCATTTTCTTTCTATAGAAGTTTTAAGCCAGGAGACCTCAGGTTCCTTCCCAGACTCCCAGTCTGAATCTGAAATGAAAATGTCAGCGTGGTAAAAGCTAATAGCACTCTCAGTTATTTAAGGATATATCCATCTCTGCTAAGACAGCAATTGAAATGCACGCTGCAGAGAGCACACAGTTAAAAATTTGGTTTGCATCAAATCCCTTCAGATGGCCTATTCCAGTGTCAGCTCTGAAGTGATGTCTGAAAATGCAGGCATGTGCACAAGTGTAATGAAGGGGGGATGAAGCAGCACTCAAATGAAGAGTAACAACAGGCAGTGGATGAGGTGTCAGCTTGGGATTCAAGAGAAATGGATACGGTTTTTAGCTCTGGCACTGGTTTCCTCAATGAACTTAGGTGAGTCGTTTCCCTTTAATGTCATAGTAAAGAGATGTAAAATGGTGACAGATATCTTCTGAAGCCTTTCGAGAGGTCAGTAAAATATAAAAGTAATATATGCATTTGGGAAGGAAGATAAGCAGGGTTAACAATAACTGTAAAAATGGACAGCACTAATGAGTAGAGGTGCAAATGATTTTCTGAGAAAAAACTAAATATAATTATTAAACATGATTGGGATAGCAGATGTTTTGTTATCTGAGTCTCTTTTGCCACCTCTGACATTTTCTGTGTTTCACAAGTAAGGTTTCATCAATCAGCCCAAACTCTTTGTTTACTGCTTCATAAAAATAACATTAAATTACACTTAAAAAAAAAATCATCTATTTCTGATTGTGCATATTTTGCTGGCAGATTGTAATGCATATTGCTTCATTGTTTAATTAGGACTTAATGCTAATGCCATTAACATTCTATGTGATAATTCAATAGGTTGCCTATTTATAGACATAATGGAAGTCGTATTTTTTTGTAGTAAAGTGCTTTTGACTGACAAGTCTGTGACAATTACTAAATTAAAAATAATGTTAAAAAATAATTAAAAATAATGTTACAGTTACTCTAATCTATGTTGGCTTTCAGTTTCATTGTCTATGGTCCAGTGAATCTGAAAAATACTGCTACATGCACTAAACTTCTCTCTATTTTAATTATTTAACATTATTATTCTTTTAATAGACCCTATCTCGTGCTTTCCTCTGAGAAAGAAAGAAATAGACTGAATTAAGCAGGAATCTCAGAAAACTCAGGTTTGAGGTCTGAAATGTTGTTCTCCTCGGAGGTTATTTGGAGTTATGACACTGAATTTAAGTAATCCCTCTTGAGATGCAGTGCAGGATGGCACCAGCAAAGGCCTGGTTTTTTGGGTGGCTCCTCTGAATCTCTTGAAACTTTGCAGTTGATTAAATAATGGCTTCTCTGACCAAGGATGGTCACTGCTGTTATTGCACCTCAGCATTCAGCCTGTCCTGGCTGTTTGCAGCTCCTCCAGAGCTGAAGTGTTGAACCAGCACTGAACATCTTGTCCTGCACAGGGAAAACTAAATGCAGCTCTGGATGGAAATTTTGGAATTTTGTGGATTTTTAGAGGAATTTAAGGTAAGTTTTGAATTTCTTGTAGGCACTTCTGTGGCTGTTACCCTTGGTGATTTTGGGAAGAAGACTTAAGAACTAAACAACTTAAGGAAATTGTTCTCTGAGCTGTGGTGTCTGCCCAATGCTGGGCTGCCAGAGGCTTCCCCTGGGGAAGCTGGTACTGTGCTGCTCTCTGAAGGAGCTTTCTTTACAGCATTGAGTCTGGTTGGTCTTACGGATCCTATGGTAGCTTCACACTGCAGGGCTTAAACTTACTGAAATCAATAGATATTTTTCTTATAAAGCCACTTGGAAAGGTTTTTAAAGGATTATTGGAATTTTGGGATTACCAGAGTTGAATTCATTGTGTTTCACTGAATTGGGTTACAGCATCGTATCTGTTGTTAGTATATTACTAAAATGCATGAAGCCAGCCTTAAAACATAGTTCCTTTGTGAAGAGATTATTCTTTTTTTAAAGAGTAAGTAGGAAGGATTTTACACAGATGCATATTTTTCACAGAGTAATGTTGCATACAGACTGGAGATTGCTGCTTCTATTGAATTCCATAATGAAAAATCAATCAGTTTAATGGTTGACAAACTTTGACATTCAAATAAAAATGTTGCTGGTGTTTTCTTAAAGACCTGTAGGCAAAACTAGATTCAGTGATTTTAATTTATGCAGTAGTAAATGTCTGCCAGAACGTACAAATGACTGTCTAATGAGGCAATAATAACGATAAGGAACGGAAGGAAAGCAAACAGCGGCCAAATTTCTCAGTTTTTACAGGTTATATAGTTTTGCAAAGCCTTTCAATGTAAAATATGTTTCTACAGCATCCTTTTCAACAACATATTCTGTTCTGAAAGCAATTGCTCAAAATCATCAAAACACATTTACCTGAAACTGGTGCATAGTATCAGACTGAAATGTTTGGGTTTTCTACACGTTCAGTCTTCTACCCAGCCTGAATTTACTGCTTGACCACTTCTTATCTTACTGCATACTCTGCAAAAAACAGCTAAATAAAAAGAGCTTTGTTCTTAGTGGTTCTTTTTTATTTTTCATCTGCCTGTGAGCAAAAAGGAGGATAAGAGTGGTCCTTCTGTGAAGGAGGAAAAGAAAACTGCAAGAGGCTTGACAGACTGCTGGGTTTGCATGTGCTGGTTCTTCTGACTGTTGTTTTTTTCTTTTCTTTGATTCAGAGGGAAAAGAAATCCCAATAAGGAAAGAGGACACCTTCGTTTCTCATTCATTTCTGCTTTTGCTGTATGTTTGAATACAGTACTCAGAGAAGGAGCAAAGGGAGCACTGAGCCGTGCTACCACTTCTAGCTTTTAGGCACTGCCATCCTAGAGCCAGCAGGCTGGCTTAATAAATCCCACTGGCTTCTCTTCTTGCTCAAACATTGTCTAGCTACAAGTTTTGCAGTATCACTTAGTCCAACATGTTCATCCTTCCTCCAGTCACCTTTACTTTGCTCTTTCCTTGCCCTATTCCTAGCTGCTTCTTGGAAGTTTCCCATCACAGTCCCAGGGCAGGCTTCAAGGACCAAGTTGATGAACTCCAGTTTTAGGAAGAGGTCTCAAACTGGGAGATTGAGTGGCACAAAACTGATTTGAGAATCGGTTTCCTGGAGGTCCTGCCATCACCTGAAATATAATACAACCAAAGTAGAAACCAAATTCTTTCCCACCCATAGCCTTTGATTTCAGAGCACAGCTGCCTGTTCCTCTGGCTCAGAGAGATGGCGGCGTGTTTTGGCCATGATCACGTTTGGGCTTGTTGGGCTCTTGGCTCACAAAGTTTTTGAGTGCTTCATTAATGCCAATAAGCAAGTTTTGCCTCACTTTCCTCTTCAGTAGTTATAGTGAAAAGGAAGACTGGGAAACACTGAGTTACATGATGACAAAGTAAATGGCTTTTAGAGACAGTTTATCTCCTGCTGAAATAGGAGTTGCATCAACTAGGGTTCGTCAGTTGTTCATTAAATATGGTATCATTTGATTTTCATAAGAAAAACCAGATTCTAATAACATTTTTATTCTAATGGACTCCTAGGTGGAGCCTGCCTGTAAAGAGTTGGGGTTTATTTCAGTTTTATTTTGGCTAAGATTAATATTTTATTTAAATGTAGTTTAGCACCAGAAAATTCAGAGACTTCTTGGGGGAGGAATCTGGCTTAAAAACACTTTCAAAACTTGATGCACGAAGATATATTTAGCCCTTTGTGTCTGAATCAAAGTGAACAGGTTCACAACTGTTCTGTTTTTGTAAACTCCACTTCAGTTTTGGCAAGCCCTCCGAGATTGCTCTGGTGGGTAGTGCTGAATTTGGAACTTCATAGCTAAATAACCACCAGCACACGAGTGTGTGGATACATCGCAAGTAATTAAAAATGAAGCAACAAAACTTTCTCACTTCTTCCCAACTAAAGCATGCTTTCTCAGCAGTAGAACTGAAACAGTTTGCTAACCTCCAGCACTTGTGTCAGCAGCAAAATTGAAAGTATTTTTTGTCACCTGCGCTGCTGTCAGCAGAAAAAAAAATAGAAAGTAGAGGAACATAATTTCAGCACTAACATAAGTATCAGAATGATTTACCTGTCTGTTCTGCTTCACTTTCATCTCAGCTTTCAGGGCTTCATTCATCAATCTTTTATTTACACACGCATATCTCATTTTTACACAATTTCTTTCTCCCTGACCAGATGGCTGCGTTGTCTGCTCGGTGTTCATCAAAGGGAATGAGAAAATACACGGATGCGTGGTGTCATCTGGGTAGGATTTGGCTAACTCTATTTTTCAGCAGCAATTTTGTAAGTGTTCAGATAAGGAAAAAGAACACTTGGACGTTTCAGAAAAATGCCACAAAATTCTCAGAGTTTTCAATGCATGACTTATTTTTATCTATATGAAAATATTATCTCTCAGTCTATGCACCAGGTTTGTTTCATCACACAGCCCTGTCAGTGGCAGCAGTTTAGTAGGATTAGTATAAAACTGAAAGCTGGTCAAAAGAAGAAAGGTACATCTTAAATAAAATGAAGAATTCTTTTAATATTTTTTTACAGGTTTGCTAATGCTCATTTGAATGGCATATACAAGTGTCATAGTAGTTCAATTTATATTTCATCTATAGCACTCACTTTGTCATTTTGGGTTTAGGACACGCTTAGTGAGTTTGCTTCCAATGAGTTTCCCTTGAAATGTATAGAACTTTTTAGGAAGATGCTTTCTATTCTTAAAATGCTTTCGAGTCTTACTCTAACTCTTTACAAAATTATTCTCACCTAATTTCACATAACCTGCATTGTCTGCAGTATTTCTAGCATTTTTTTGTTGTATTCTTAGCTTCTGAAGTGCTATTCACATATAAACTTAGCCTATAGAATTTAGCTTTAGTGTGATGCATGTTTTTGCACCTTGTTTAAAATTTAATATATACACAGTAGAAATAAATACTAGTAATGATATTTCCAATTTTTACAAGTCCTATCGTTGTAAATTTGATATTTTCCAAGTGCTTATTTGCTCTTTTTCTACCAGACTCAATTTCTAGTTTTTGTTTGATAGCAGAGTTTGTAATTGGTTTGGAATTATTTATAGGCTGATTCACTTGAGTGATCCCAAGCAAAGAATGGAAAAGAAAAAGTTTGTAGGGAATTCCATTCCTTTTGACAGTCAGCATTGTATTATGGATGACAAGTATCATTAGATGAATTTTATATCATTCTTCAAGATTAAAATTCATAAAGGTGTTTGTACAGGTGTAATGTATATTTTAGATGCAAGTTGTTGGCTTTGCTAGAACACAACAAATTATCAGAGTATTATAAATAGAACATGTGAAATGGATTTAAATCAGCTAAGAGACCTCACAAAGGAGCTAACAGCGAGAAGCAGTCTTTGAAAGGCAATATTTCTGGCAGGGTAGAAAAGTATTATGTTCTTCAATATTCTTATCAATAATGTAATATAAATATTGTACTACCACTCAGAACATTTGCTGCTGACAAAATGATTATGGCTTAATAAGCATTGACAAGGACAGAGCCATTATGCATAATAATGCAGCTTGTAATGGTGAGCAGTGGCCATTGTAATAAACTGCATGTTAATGTGGCTGTAGTCAAATGTATTCTTATAGAACAATGAAAATAGATTATAACTACTGAATGGACACTATGTCCAGGAAGGGAGGGACTTTGAAAAGGCTTTAAAGGTAATACTGGTAAATGACTCCACAGAAACACCCAGCAAAGGAATGTAGGATAAAATTGATAATAATACAAAAATTGCTTAGTGCACTGCTGAGGCTAGTATGTTCTTCCTTTTCATTCTGCAGTGTGCTCTCATTAATTCTAGTGTTTAATTGCAAACAGTGTTTAAGAACTTGCAGAACTTTGAGAAGAGCTTCAAGTGTGAGTCAGGCTAGAGAAACCCCTGTAAATGAGAGACTGCAAGGCTGACTTGCTGAGCTACTGAGAAAGGACTTAATAGGATAACTGTTAGGGTACAGACAACTTCATCAGATCAAGGTTTGTGTTAAAGTCTCTTTAACACAAACACAGCAAGGACTAGAACCTCAAGCAAAGTAAATTCATAATTGAAGACCATGAAACAAGCAACCAGAGAAAGTGATGGCTTTTCTGTCTCAAAAAGTCTTCAGTCTGAATTGCCTTACTGTGAGGTATGTGAGCCCGTACAAGGCATGTGACAGATGGCTGGGATTTAACACTGAAATTCTATGGCTGTGACACGGAAATCAGGATTGGTAATTTCTGAATATTACTGCTCCCATTACAGACCTGGGGTTTAATTTATTGGTTAATTTACTGGAAAGGTATGCTGAAAAATGGGTGGAGAAAAACAGTGCCTCAAAACAGCAGTCTCGGGAGAAATCGGAGCAGTTGAAGGGAAAATGCCCAAACTATTTGCTGTGGTGATTCCATCTCTTTTACAACAACCTACAAAACTGTTTTTACTTAGACCAGGAAAGAGCTGATGGACATAAAAGAGTCCAAGAAACTGAGCCGAATTGAAAGAGATTTTCTGTTAAATGAGAAACAGCAGTCTCTGAAGTGAAGCTAAATGGAAACATAGTCCTCTCCCCTCCTTTTATTCTTTCCACTGGGACTGCCTAAAGAAGCAAGCTGTGCTTAAACTGGAACACAACTAAATAAATAAATATGCATTTAGATAATTCACTGGTTTGTTATTTTTAGAAGCTTCATATCTACTGCTGAAGATGACTTTTGGCTCTGAGGACTACTGTGTCATTTTGTACCACTTCATGCACTGGTGTTTTTTTCCAGAGGGGGAAAAAATTAAAATGCTGTAATGTAGTCAGACTTGAAGAGGGATACATACAAATTATAGCTCAGGGCTGAAACTTAGAGGGAAATACAAAGTTCCCTGGTTATGAGATGACGGGGGGATAGATATTGCAGTTGGCCAGTGTCATAGTTACTCCATTACCCTTCAAATTCTCCGTACTCTCTTCTGGTCTTTTTAACTGAACACAATGGTAGAACCCAAGACTCTTAGCCTGTCTTTCATGTAGAACTGAATAGTCATTGTAATATGTAAATTTCTGAGTGAAGGTATAAGAATTTTAAACATTTTAAAAGGCTATTTCTGCCAATAGAGATGTAAGGCTACTTCGGAGTCCTCCTTTCTCCCCTGTGCGTAGAGAACACTGCCATCTGGAGAAAAAAGGGAGAGAACTGTCTTACACTTGATGGCAGCAAACAACTACAAATTGAGAGTTCACGAAGTGACACGGGACACATTTTCTTGGGGCAATCTAATAGGCTGTGAGGACAGCAGGGCATCACTTACCCAAGAGCAGGACAACTGTGATTTTGTTGATGGAGTGTCCTCAGCAGGGCATCTCAGGTTTCAGGAATGGTCCGTGCTAACAGTAACTACCTTTCTGAGGCTGTGAACTGCCCTGAAAATGAATATGAGCCCTTGCAGCATAGAAATGAGGAACTTCAATTTCTGCTGAATCATTTTTCTATGTCTTGGAAGAGAATAGCCATGATGGATGCCATGCAGTGAAAGAACAGGAGCATGCATATCAACAAGTTCCAAAACGGCTATCCCTCCATCTTTATTATGATATAAAAGCTATCAAAATCCAAGTACCTCCTCTCCCACCTCCTTTCAATGTTACAGAGCTTAATACATAGTGTAGTTTGTTAGTTTGATAGTATTTTTATAATCCTGTTGTTAGTGCACATCTGTGGGATGGTGCACGCTTGCAAACCTCATAAATAGGGCTGATATTCCCATTTGAAAGGACAGAAAACTCAACAAGGAGGTTGTGACCTGCCCAAAATCACACAAGATTTAGGTGTCTTGGGTATTGGGGGTTGGCGTAGTCCACAGATTCACTGCTGCATGGCCCATAAAATCAAGAGTTTTAACTTAAGGAAAAAACACTTGAGGTAAAACAGCATGTGGGAGGGAAAACAGCATTAAGTAAACTTCCAGGTTGATAGTTTTAACTCAGTTCTAACTTATTTCTTTAAAAATGTCAACTCAGTGTTGCTGCTATGCCCAGTGACCACTCCTGGAGGAATGCAGAACTCGAGAAATGGGGGGTGGGAAGACCCCTATGCTAACCTAAGGCCTTACTAGTCATGAAGTTCCCAGCTTGGCTCAGAAATAGCCTTACTTCCAAAAGCATTTTGGAAATCCAGAACAGTAAAATAATCAGCAATATGAGGCAGGTTCCTTACGAGGACAGACTGAACAGACCAGAACCCTGCAGTTTGCAAGAGAAATGCATGCGGGGTGACCTAGCAGAAGGCCTGTAGCATCATGCATGCTTTGGAGAAAATGTTTAGAAGATGTTTTCTAGTTATTTTTCATAAGACAGGACCTAACAATGTGCCAAGGGATTACCAGGCGTGAAGGAGGTTAGCATCTCTAGCTGTGGAGTAAGCTGGGGTTGTGTCTGTTGATGCTGAAGAAGTCACTTTTCCCTTCTGAATGGCATCCAGCCTCGCACAGCAGCAAAAGCTCATTGTGTGCTCCTGGAATTCTTTAACTCTTTACTCACTATAGGATTAGTGTGGTTTTTCAGTGAAACTTTTGATTTAGTGACACCTACACAGAAGGTTAAAGCTTTGTTTTGGTTCAGATCTCCATCTTTTTTAAAGTAAATGTGAGTGGATGAAGGAATGCTGAAAGCTGTGGTTTATAAAAAAATAGAGTATGTCTGCGTGTTGAAACTGCCATGTATTGGGCACCAGAACTGTTGAAAGACCATGATGGAAATGTGTTATGTCTGGTTATAACCCTGACTTCTTTGACCTTAAAGATACCTCCAAAGGCAAGAGTGTTTTCTGATTACTTTAAGGGTAAAATAAAGAATTCTGTGTTAGGCAGAGCATTATCAGACAGCACTGGGAGGCAGAATGGAGAGAGGCTAGAAACAGGGAGGGGAGAACATGCAGTGATACAGCCACTGTTTGGGTTTTTTTTAAAAAAAAAGCCACTGAGGAGACAAACTGCTTTTAGATTACAGTTGTCATGCTTGATCATGTGAATCTGTCATGTGTTGTAGTATCCCACTGTCAGTCACAGCTGGTATCAGATGCTCCCATACTGAAATCTGCAGAGGTGCTTTTTTGGATCTTCATAAATACTTTTAAGACACATAAATTTTAGCATTATGGTCTACATGAGATGCACAGCTTCTCTGGAAGTCCTGGCTGGGGAGCTACTGTTCCTCTGAGCTACCAAGATGCTGACCACCCAGAGTGGGATTCATGTAGAGACATTTCTGAGAATCACTTTCTATTGAGTAAGTACATGCTTTTTGTTAAAAGGATATCTTATAATCATCTAACAAAAAACTTACCTGGAAGGGATGTGGGTTTTTTTGTTGTGGGAGAAGATATAAAACCTTCCTAAAAATGAATTAGTACAATTGCAGATGTTAATAATTTTTATACAGATGTGTAGTTCCAAATGAATAATAATAAGATCCTTGTTCCTTGTGATATCTGTTGGCAATGCATGTCACAGATTAATTATACTTGGGTTCTGTTTAAGAAGAGTGGGGGGATTTTAGCTTTAAATATACTTCCTTTCAGTTTTCTGCTTTTTTTTTTAAGGATTCATTCAGGATTTGGGCTCCTACCTCTCAGTTTGTATGGATATGTATTTTAATTCCAATCCATTACTTTTAAATGGAAAAATGTATTTTAATTTCAATATTGAAGATTGTGAACACTGAACTTAAGTGTGCAAGCATGGTCATCGTGCCTGGAAGAATTACCTAAAACCTCCATGTGAATACAGAATTTTTTTTCACACTAATTTTTAATTATGACCTACAAACAAATTTTTTCATTCTTATTCAGGTGAGTGTTAGAAAAGTATACTTACGTATTCCTGTTGTGTTTTATACTGCTTCATATTTCTCATCTTCTCATTATCAAAGGAAGATGTAAGGTGCTGCATCTCTAGAAAAGAACTCCCTGTCTTGTTCATTAAAAATCAGATTACTTGGTAATAAAATACCTATAATAAACCATAAAATAATTAATAAATAAAATAATAAAATCGCTTTAAAATTCCCAGAAATATTGTGTCCAGGTGACCTGAGAGAGGAAAAAAAAGGATTTGTGATTAAAAGCCAAGACCAGTTAGGTATGCAAGACTGCATGTAATTTATGCATGCAGTTGCCATGACTATGTATGTGCATTGGATAATTGCTAGCACAAATGACTACTGGCATTTGCACACACATTTATCCAATTAGTATATGCAATCAAAGTAATTTCATGCACAAATTAGCTGCACAATTGTGCATGCCTTCTGCACATGTAATTGTATGCCTAATTGGTCTGAAAGTCTTGTTCACAATGTGTATCGTGATTTTATTGCAATATAACATAAAAAAACCCTGAGTTTTATTTGCAGAAATGCAAATTCTGCATAAGGTTAGCACTCAGAAATAACTCCAAACTATTTTTACTAGATTTCATAACATAATTACCTCTCTGTATGCTACCTGTATGCATTGTGAGCTTGCATTCCATAAATTAAATGAGAGTTGAAAATTTAACTTGCCTTGAGTTTTTAATAGTTATAAACTTAATAAATCCTATAAATTATTCTATCCTTTATGTAGAAAAAAAGCCATAAATGCACCATATTTCTTCCTTTTATACTACATATAACATTAAAAAATAATACTTTATTATGAATGCTTGTGTGCAAAGGATGTAAAAATATTGCCACGGTTTCATATTAAAGAAAATGTGTTAAGCACTGTATTTAGTTTATATAAGCATGAAAGCCCTATAGAAAAAAAATACTGGAATTGGTGATATCATAATTTCATTTGATATAATTTCAGATTTGATCATATGCTCGAACCAGGGCTTCTTTAAAAGTGAGTTTATTTGTTTTATAATCATATTTACTGAAATTTTAAAAATCTTGATGATAGCAAGGAAATCAGAGATCTAAGAGGAAGCCTTATTTTTCTATAGAAATACCATCAAAATGCAAAATACCATCAAAATGGTTCTGACCAGGCTGCTTATCTTGAATGTATATCTGCTTTGAGCTTTTGATCTAAAACTGCTTAAGCAGCATGATTTTTTTTACAGGAAGGGGACAGCAGAGGGAGATGTTCTCTAACTTTCTTACCATCAACAGTTCTGAAGTACGTAATGAAAATCAGTTTTACCATGTGATTTGAATGATATCTGAACACAACAACTATTACATTGTGTTTTAAACATTTTGTGTCTGAAAACAGAAGTTGAGAGGCTGTTGAAAGTGTCCAAGATACTTAGCATATGCTCCAGGACTGAATTTGAATGTGTTTATTTAGACACTTGGAAGGCTTTATACACATTTGAAAGGAGACAATTCTGGTTCCATACATTCAAAAACATCACACCAAGATTGACTTTAAGACACATATTTTAATGAAACGGATTTTGGTGTGTTTTCTGGAGTTTGAGTCTCTGGAAAAAATATTATCACTGATTTATTTTAAATCTACTTTTGAAATTCAGATCAATTTTTTAAACAATTCCAAATTTTGGTCTCCTTGTGGCTACTTAGGGCTAATTTTGGAATACCTGTCACACATCTCAGGATGTTTTGAGCTGCAATTCTTTCCCCTCCTTATTACTGTCCTTAAATGCTTCTTTTCCTTTCACTGTCCCAGCAATACAGGACACCCTTTTTCCCCCCAGTTTGCCCTTATTTCAGGGCTCACAGTCTCATTCTCTCTCACCTGTCCTGTCCCTCCTTCTGTGCCTTTCTGGTCATTTCCTATCCTCTGTTGTGCATTGTTTCCCACAAACAGGGACCCTCAATTTGATACAGTCTCTCATGAACCACTTCCACATTCAGATTCACATTCCCCTCTCTGCCATCCCCTTGTATAGGGTGTTTCAAAAAGATGGACCCATTTGAAATGGACCTTCAACTGAAATTGGGTCCATCTTTTTGAAACACCCTGTATTTCCCAACAGCAGGTTTGCTTTCATTGAGCCTCGAGGGAAATAGCATCACGTTGCTGGAAGGTGGGTGGTCTCAATCCCAGTGAAAACAGGAGGATGGAGTCGAGCCACCCTGAGTGAAACGTTCACAGAAAAACTGTAATAGTTCATGGTAAGTTAAATATTTACACTGAGGCTGGTGATAAAAGTGTCTGCATGCCTTGAGTCACCAGGAACGTGCATTTGGATGGGTTTTTTCCCAAGTGTCAGTTAAGTGGATGAAAATAGGTTTTGTCAGAATAGCCATATGGATTCCTTCCCAGCTCTTTCCAAAAGGGTTCTCGTGCAACCCCTCGGTAACCTCATTTGTAAAATGGGGGAACAATACCTGCTGCCTTCATATGGTTCTGCTCAATAATTGGGTCTTTGAAGCATGGTGGTTTGGCGTCTGTCCCAGTGCACCTGTCCCTTGGTGAAGGGGGATTTGATGGGGCTGTTTGTCTCTCAAATTGCTGCTACGTTGGTCAGACACTTTCCCAGCTGGAGAGCCATATGTCGCAATTGCTTATGTTGGTGGCTTTGATTAGGCATTTTTCTTTCAATTAAATGAAAATTGTCAGATTGTAACCAGAAGAGTGTCCATTTGTAGATAAAAGGTGAAGTCTGTAGGAGCTGTGAAGGAAGCTCACAGTACAAGTCTACATAAAATGGACACCAAACTGGAGCCCCAGCAGTGTTTGAGAAGTGTAACTTTTGATAATAGCATGGAATTACATACCCATAATGAATACCATAATGGAATTTTATAGACTAGTGAATTATTACCTTTGTCTTGCTTTTTCAGAAGATAGGAACAGCCTATTTGTTAACCTTGTTTATTCAAGCTATGAATTGGTTTATATGCAAATTATAGTGTTAACATTAATTTTCAAGTATCACTTCTCTCCTGTACGGATGCTTTTACACAAAGATGTTTAAGACATGTTCTCCTATTAGTTTTGGGGGATAGAAATATGAAAACTCTTGGTACATGGATGCCATTCACCATTTTCTTCCAGTCTTCAGTCACATTTTAAAATTATTCCTGCTGTATTTTTCTCAGTGTGAGGGTACTGATGAGTGCAGATACCTGAAGCAATCATCCATCACTTGAAAAAAGTTTAGACAAAAGCATTTTACAGCATGGACATCATAAAGATTTATGCAATTTAATCAGTAGAAAGTAAAAAAAAAGTGTCTACTGCTTGCTGGGTTTTTTTCCACTAACTAGTGAAAAAATCAGCTGCCAGCCATGCTAAGAATGAGTGCTTACTACTTTAGAAAGAACACTGCATTATTTTGACTGCTAAAAATCAGCAGGAAAATGTCCATAATGCTTGGTTGCTAACTGACAGGTGAACGAGGATTATTAAAGACTAGGACTATATTTCCATAGAATTTTCATGTGCAGTTATTTAATTTAGGATTGCACTTATCATGCCTACTTGATACAAGTCATGTAATTGCATTATACAGATACATCTTTATATTCAATTTTTATTTGCATCCAGAAAAAAACCACGTCATTAAGGAAAATTTCAGATCAGCTACTTTTGCATGTCTTCCTGGCACATAAGTGGCATTGGAGTTGTGTGGAAAATCTGGTAATGAACATGGCAGCATCAGAGTTTGGATTAAAAACCCACCCCTAGAATGAGTAGCAAGACTTAAATGATGGGAACCAACCTGCTGGGTTTTGTCTTGTATGTAGTACAGTACATTTATTCTTAATTTCTGTGATATTTCTATGGCATCCAAAAGTTGTTTTGTTTCTTACTCAGCTCTTGATAGCTTTTCTTTATTAACTATGTCTTTCGCTAGTCCTTAATAAATCAGATTTTGTGTTGCATTCAGTGCACTTCATTTTAGAAGATTTAACGAGGATCTTCACCATGATGTCAAATGATGAATGAATGGACTCGTGAACAACTGCTCACTGGCTAGCTGGTGAGTGAAGGCTTCTTAATCTCACAATTTGGTTAAGGAGGAAAAAGATCTTGGATTTGAGTGTAGCATACCAGTATGGTCCTGTTTGGATGCCAGAATCATAAAATCTGCACAAAAGAAGCAGCTTTAGTGATTCAGGTTGTGGCAGCAGTTGCTGCTTATCCATCACCCTTGGCTGTGCCTGCACATTGTGAATTGCTTCAGGTGAAATTATTGTCAAGTCTTACTCCCAGCAGGTAAATTCATAACCACTTGCCAAAAGACTCTGCACACTTGAAAACAGGAAAGAAAGAGATATTAAAAATATCCCAAACATCAGATGTGTAGGAACTCTGGAACCTCAGGCTCCAGCACATGTTGGCTCCACATGTCTGTCAGATCAGAGTGTATTTTTTGTGACATGTCACTAGGACATGTCAGTTAAGTGTTGATTTTTGGGGAATCAACATTTGAGAGCAAACAGGCCTGCCACTTGCTGAAGTATGTTTGAATGACAGCTGTTCTGTTTTCCTAAAGTTCAACAAGAAAACTAGCTAAAAGTTTTCAGGAGCTAAATCTGTCAGCTTCTTGATACAAAGGAAATTTTGAAGGGCTGGAGCAGTGACAGGAGTGGGGGTGGAAGCACAGTTGTAGAACAAAAATCAGAAATAAATACAGATTTACGTTGCACTTTAATTTGCATTCTTGCCACATTTTAGAACCCAGAGCAGAATACGGGGACTTTAAGGCCACTGCTACTAAAACATATTTTTAAAAGGCATTGGGAGTATGTAATCTCCCTTCCTCACTACAGGCAGTGAAGGTCAGAGTTAGTGCAGCACTGAGAATGCAAGGCAAAGAGCACAGCTGTGGCTGGGCATCCTCTCCAGGGGGACTGAGCTAGAACCTGTGCTGTGTGCTGCACTTGCCATGGGTGTATGACACTTCTGTGGGTGAGGATAATCCTCACTACACTCAAAACTCTGTGTCTGGTGCATGGTTATAAATTAATAATGCTTTGGGTATCGTATCTTTGTTTCTGCAACTGCTGCTAATGAAGCTCTCTGTGTGCAGATTTTATTTAAATTCTACTTTTCTTTTGATCTTGCTGTTAGTATTTGAAGTTGACTGATATTTATCACGGTGTTCTCACTACCTGCCCTAGTTTCCCTGGTGCATACCCCATGGCCCTCTTGCTTAATGCTGAACTGGCAAAGATGCTGGCAAATGTATTGTAGACGAGCTGATGAAGTCAGACTAATGACTTAGGCTGGTTTCTGAACCTGAAGCTTTTGCCATTTTGGTTGAGGTATTTTTTTGTTTTGATTTTCTTTGGGAGGGGTAAGGGGTGTTACACACTATAAAAACTCTTAGTATGGAAGCAGCTACTAAGGCAGCATAGCTAGTCTGGCAAATTTACCTGAATATTTGGTGAACATTCAGTGATACAGCATGGAGGCCTTGGGCAAGTCAAATGAGTATTTTAAGTCATAGTTTTCAGTGTATTTCTCCTGCTGTTTGGTTACTCATTTTAAAAGTGGCCATATTTTACTGTCAGTATCATTTTAAAAGCAATAGCACTCATTTCCGTGTAAATGAAAGGGAAGTGTTGCCATAAGACAAATTTGTGATGAGTGCTCTTCTGTTGGTACAGATGGCATCTGTGTATTTTTATCACTATAAGTCACTCACAGTTGGAGTCGTACTTAGTCCAATATCTTGCTTTATGTTTATTAAAACAATCACAGGTTTAGATATGATATTAATCACTCAGTTCTTCAGAAACATTTGGATTGGTAGATGAAAAAAACATATTTATTTTGGGAAAGCAAATGATACAATTATTTTCCACATATTTATACATCTACAAATAATAAACAAATGATATTGCAAAGCAGTGAATTAGTAAGCTGAAATACTGATTTGTAAGCCTTATTTTTTCATATGCTATATTGTAATTGCATGACTGATAAATCAGGATTTCAAATAGGAAATGTACTGGGCATAGTTACATACATTTAAATGCAAACTATATTGTTATATTTTTTTCCCAAAAGTCCCAGTCTGTTGGTAAGACTCCTCAAAAAGTCCTGAATTTGTTCTTTATACTGTGATGAGGACAGTTGCATTCCAGCTCTGAACTGGTACCAGTCCACAGCTGTACATCCTTACAGGGGAGGGAAGATTTCAAAGGCGAGGCTTTCAGCTAGATGACAGCTACTTGGATCAAACAGATTTGGATCAAACTACCTTTTTATTTCCCTTCCTCTAGGGATGGCTGATGACTTGTTTGGCTGTTAGCACAACCAAAGCAGTTTACAGACTCCCTTGTGTTATACAGGGTCCCTGTGCTCCAGAGATTCCTGCTCTCAGATGAGGAGCACCCTGTCTGCTCTCCCAGCGCCCGAGCCGAACCCCCCAAACAGAGCTATAAATGCCTCCAAGCTACTGCTCTCTGCTGTATCTGGTGAGTTTGTTTAGCTTGTACTATCATAGCTGCATAAAATGGGCTATGAATCCCTGCAAGTGTTGTTGGCAGCGTTCCACGTCGCAACAGAAATGAGCTGTGGGCTGTGCTCCCCTTCGTCTTTGAAAAATGGTACCGAGGGGGCAGGTTTGCTCCCAGCTTTCCAAACTATGGCTACAGCCCGAAGGAAAACAAAAAGAATAATTTCTTCATTCTCTCAAATGAAAACCAGTTCCCCCCCTGCTTTCCATAGGATATGTGAGGGGAGCGGGCCTGCATGTACAAAAAATGTCAAATGATGCCAACTGGTTATATAACCCAGGTGACCTGGCCCAGAGATGAATTCTTGCTCAGTTACTGTTTTTTTCATAATTAATGCAGTTTTCTCTTCTGAACCTCAGCAATTACCGAGTTGAATTTACTTTTAAATAATGGTATTCAAACTATGAAATATTTAAATTCAGCTAAGATGTAGCCAGATAATTTTGCACCGGTAACATTTATTGAAAACTGCAAGAAAATGTATGTTTCTATGGGCAGACACACCCGACCTAACCAGTTTCAAATTTGTACACACTTGCATTAGCAAATTGTAGCTTGCTTTGCTCAACTGAAGCATGAGTCATAAAGATATCAAAGAAAATAACATCCAGAATTCCACTTTAAGTGTAACAGGTAATTATAAAATTGGTTGACTCAAATGAGCAGTCTTCATAAGCAGAATTATCTTGAATGACCTATCTAAATATGCCTTTAAACAAAGGGCCAACACTTGCTATCCCTGTTCATGTGAAAGCTCCAAGCATGTCAGCAGAATTATTCAAAGGGCAGGGTTACAGAACCAGGGTGGGTTTAGCACTGCTGAGCTACTTGTATGGAAGAAGCTTGGAGGTGGGCATTCTTGTTGTTTCTTTGTTCCTGTAGTACACACAAAAAATGTACTTTAGTGTCAAATACTCCGGATATACCAGGAGAACACAACATTTGTATTGATGGTATAAAGTGTAATTAGAAAGAGTTCCCTGTCTTCACTTGATTGGTAAAATTCAGTTACCTCTGTAATGGAGAAGGGACAAATTTTTCACTTACATTGTTCTGACAGGAGTAATGCCATTAACTTCAGGGAACTTGCTCAGCATTTACTGCCACCTAACTGAGTTCAGAATGTGCCCCCTCAGATTTGAAAACAGTTGTGAGATCATGCTGCAGAAGATTGTAATGGGGAGAAAGGAATATTTCAGAAAATAATTTGCCTAATCAGTTTTATAAATTCGTATTTACGCATACATACATTTATATTTACATATTTACACATCATAGAAAAAGGGACATCAAAAGTCATAGAATTTGAGCCACTGTGATGAGCTGGGATCAGCTTTGCCTGCAGCATGTTATGTGAGGAACAATAGTTTACTATTAGGACTTCCTGAAATGGAATTCTGCACTTCATAATAAAGTGCAGGCAGTAGATAGAAATGTTTTACCTCGAGTAACCTAAAATCCATAACAGAATTTGAGAGAAAAAAGGATGATTCTACATACGAACATTTTTCTATCAGCCAAGAATCTTTGTGTCTTACAATTTTAATGATGGATCTATCGTGCTTACCAGCTGGCATACTCAAATACTGGGAGATCTTGGTAGAAATGGCTTGTAATACTTTACATATTGAGGTGTTATTAATGTTTAGAGTAAGCTTAGATGTATTAAATATACAGAATTATCCATGTTTGTAAACAGAAAGTAATGTCATTAAGGGATAATTGGATCTATTTGTAATTAAGTAACATTCTCTAGTGAAATTACATGCATTATACTTCCTGTATTGGTTCAAATGCCAGTAATATTAAAATGCAAGACAGACACCCTTCAAAAGAACACCATGCAACTTCAGTTTACTAAACTTTAATTTTCAAAAATGAGTTGTAGGACGGAGTTATTTTCCAGACTAAAACATCATGTAGTTTTGTGCATTATAACAACCTGCATAGAATTTTGAAGGAAGAGCTGGAACTGCAGGAGCACAGAATTGAGGTGGTACTGTGCAATTCTTTTGGAATTTCTCTGTGGAAGAATAAATTTCAAACACGTCTTGTAATGTGCTTTTAATGGCAATTAACTCAGTAAGGTCCTTTTTCAGTGTATTTCTTTACCTCTTCCTTCTTCCACTTCATCAGTCAGTACAAGACACCAGCTTGCATTAACTTATTGTATAATCTTTAATAATGTCATGGTGTAATAATATTATACATCCCAGAAAACACTATGGGAACTCCATATAAAAATACTGTATAATTATTTCTTGCACTTGATTATAAGTGTGGAGCCAGTCTAAATCAAAAAATCATATTTAATTCACACACAGAAAATATTACTGGAGTAACAAATTAGGAATTGTCAGATGTGAAAGAGCAGAAGTTGTTTTCCTCACATCTGCAGGAGTGCACTCAGTGAATTGATAAGGCAGATCACACAATTTTTCTACCAAATTTTGTAAGATCACTGTTGCAAAATTTCTGCCATCTGTAACCCATTTGAGTGAGACCAGCTGTTCTTGCAGTATTCTGACCCACATCCATTTCATGATTGCAAAATTCATCTTTTGGGTTTGGATTTGATCCAAAATAAAACTCATAAAGCAAAAATAAACTCACAAACTGTGACACCAGGGACTCTGCTTGTCCCTTTCCTCTTTGAATTCAGTGGCTCTTGCACTTTTTATTCTGGTTTGACTCATCTGTAAATGTGAATGCACATACAAAAATACTGTCAAACACTTTTGAACTGTGTTCTTGTGGTGTATACATAGCAAGAGGTTATACACAAACATATAAAAGCCCATTCAATAGATATTAATGAAGCATGGTTTTATAAATCCATCTTAGACATCATGTAAGAAAGAGAGATTTAATACGTGGGATTAAAAGTATTCATAAGTATTACAGTGATTTAAAAACTCTTCGTGATAACTGTTGGCTTGAATATAAGCATGAGGTAAGAAGGATGCATGAATAGAAATTATTGGCATGTATTTACAATTTTTATCAAGAAAAAAGTTGTTTATATGCTTGATCTCAGAAAAGATATCAGGTACAAAATGGTATTAAAATCTACATGTGAAGTACATCAGGGTAATTCTTCTAATAATTAAACTTTCATATACTCCACTATTCTGTTTACCTAAAATATTATTTCTACAAAATATTTTCTCCCTACAGGTAATATATACCAAAGACAGTCCTAATTATTTATCTTGACACAGAATGTAGATTAAAACCTATAATAATCTGTTATTTGCTAGGATTATAACCAAATTTTACTGTTTATATTTGCGTATGTAGGCTCAACTGCTTGAATCCTGTGACTCACTCCATTGGTAGGTGAGTACCATCTTTCTTCCTACATCTTGTTTGTGTTGGTTGGCAAGTATTTTCAAATGCAAATGCCCGACTTGAACTGCGTGGCCAAATCTTCAGACGTAGTAGCTCAAAATCCATATTGCATTAGGGAGTATTCAGTAGTTTTGAATGTCATCTTACTGGCTTGGAGTATTACCTAGTCACCATCTTCTCTATTGAAGCTCAAAGTGTAACCTGTGTTCATTTAATTTCTTTGACATTAACTACTGAAGAAAGGGAATATATCAGATTGAATAGTTAATCCAGGGACTGGTTTATGTGTTTGATAATGCAACTTGTTCTGCAGTGGCTATGGACAGGTTACAGCACGCCTGTAATTACATATCCTATAAACACATTACAGCAGGAGTTTCTATAGGCAATGTTCCAGGGACAATCTGGGTTTGTTCTAAATAACAAATATAACACCACTGCAAAGTGTGGGAAACAGTGTGTGACATCCAGTAAAAGTGCTGATGCTGGTAGGACTGTTATGCACACAATAATATGAGAAAAAAATAATTAATTGGAGATTGTTAGGAAGGGGTTGGTGGTAATTGTTTTGCCAAATTAGTAGCCTTGAAGATAAGACCGAGTTCACTAGAAAATTCCTTACTGTCACTATTTGGCAAGAATATATGTAAGGGAGGTTAACCAGCTGTTCTTTAAAGTAATTGGAAAAAGCCTTTTCTTGAGAAAGCACCTCCTTCCTGTCAGTCATCGTTCCTGGTCTAATTGCCAGTTGCTCAACTAGCTGATGTTTCAAGTGTATCAAAGGGAGTGATGGAAGTGTGTGTGTAACATGCAGAAGCATTTTCAGTCGGTTACACGGATCAAGCTGGGAGATACTTGCAGCTCTTTGTGACTGTTGTTTATTCTGAGAGTGAATTTTCTCTATGGCACCGTGGCTCTTGGAATTCAGGCATTAGCTTATGTTACACATCTGCATTCAAAAATTAAAAAAATACGACGGTTTCTTCTAGTGATTCTTCTCTATTACTGCTTTTATCCTTATGGAATCTGGCTGGAACATAACGGATGCCTTTCTTTTCCAAGAACTCTTCACAATAGTCTAAGGATTTCCTAACCAGTAATAAGGATATCGCATGTGGGTTTTGGGCTTGCTGAAGTGGCTCACTGAAAAACAAGCACACAAAACCTCACAACAAAAGAACCAGAGAACCAGCTATTGCATATGCTGAATGTAGCATCCTGCCAGCTTCGCCATAACAGAACAGCACTTGTTGCTTCTGGGTACGGTTTTAGAGTAGCTCTGGTGGGCTGTGCTGACCCTTTTCTATGAGCTGTACAGCTCAGGATGAGCTTGAAATGTTCCAGCATGGTGTCAGTGCTGGACTGCCCAGAAAGCCTCTTACGAGCAGGTACAAAACCTGCAGGAGGAACTGCCGAGGGCCATCGACTCCTCCTTCCTTTTCCACCCCAAGTATTTCAAAACTTGCACCTTTTTTGTTGTTGTTGTTTTATGGAACATGAATTATGGCAAAACTGATCAAATGTAGTAATTTAAATTGCTGTCATCTTTTCATTGTTTTGGTAGTTTACCTAAAAGGTCTGGAGGATAGGGTTTAAAACACCCATTTATTGAAAGACAGTTAATTTTCTGATTACAGAACAGAGGAATGTATGCATCCAATCCAGTTCCGTATGCAGGAAATAAAAATGGTGTAAAAATCAGATAGTAAAAGTCAAGTTTCTTATTCTGGATCTGCAGCTACAGTATTATGCTTTGTGGTGAATCATTTAACATCCCTTTACTCAGTCTGCTTTCTCTAACACAACAATTTTTCCTGAATGTGTATGGACTAAAAAGAAAAAAATTATTTCACGTCTATAAGGATACACAGATGCAATACAAAGGCAGAGTATAGTTGTTTTGTTTGATGAGTAGGAACTGAGGAACTATTTGCAAAGTTTCTCTCCAGAGAAATAAACTTATCAAGATATGTTCCAAGAAAATATTTTGGCCAGTACTTACGGTCTAGAACAGCTGGTCTGTGACAACCTTCAGAAATGTTGGGCATGTGATCTTGGCTTGCTCTCATAATAACTTTGGTGATGATGCTTATCATTCTTATTACTCTTATTATTTTTGTATAGCTGATTAAATGTCATAACACTTGGAAATTAATGTTCCATTTAATTACAACAGAAGGACAGCTCTTAGGTGTAGTGATGACTGTTCTTTATTTCACCGTCTTTGAAGTTTAACTCCACCCTAAAAGCACCTTCTTCCTGATTTATACCCATAAATCCCTCTGTGAAATGCTTGCACAAGGTTCATGTGTATTGCTATCCATTGAAAACACCAATGTTACAAATCAAAACTGTTTGAATCTGAGTCACAGTAAAATTGTCTAGTCACTTATCTCTCCCAATGCATTGGGATAAAATAATTCTGAAATACTTACATTTCTGCTCTAGACATAGCACAGTCCATTCTATAGTTCTAGTTCTATCAGACTATAAACACTTGAATTATGAAACTAAATTACATACAAATAGTTTATTAAAATTAGCCAGATCCCTTATGTACTATATTGTTTTATAAGTTTTCTTTATTTTCTATACAAATACCTTTAAGTTAATTTCTGTCAGCTTGCTTATTCTGCTGGCTCATTGGTTTATCCCCTGTTCAGTTTGTGTGGCTTGGAGAAGCAGGTTTTGCAGTTGTGTGCCCAAAGATAATCATGGTGCTTTGTAGTTCTCTTGCACTTTTCTTCTAAGGCTGACAAAGGATCTTTACAATATGAATGAAGTTATAAGTCATTCTTACAGGATTGAACTGCCGCATCCATAAAAAATACACCAACATATGTAAGTCCTCGCAGAATGCAACAGGAACAGTTTTGTGTTCTCAAAATCCTGTTCCCTCAAAACTCTGATTAGTTGGGAAAAAACCCCAAGCTGTTGACTCTAGGAAGCTGCATTGCATTTCCCCTTAAAGTAAATGTCACAGGCAAATCAGAGCTTGCCATTAGAATTCTGAAATTCTTACCCGTGAAGCCAGGACAGGTTTTCCAGGTGGAAAGATGTTTCATCCACTGGATGGGGGATTGGTAGTTGAGCTCATTTGGCAGCAAGAGCTCTCTCATGTCTGAAATCCTAGAATGAAATTCTTCACATGTGTTTATGCGTTCGGTGAAATCAGAGGTCTTTGTACTGTGTTTACAGAACAGCTTTTCTGGGATATAAATACCAGCACATTCTGGTAACTTTTTAACAAACAGAATGGTCTACTCCATCCCAATATGCTCCTGTGTTAGAGCAGATTGGAGAGAACACTTCAATGATGGGAAATGCATTTAAATTTCATCCAATGGCTGTGTATGGTTTATGAATTTAGATACATTGTGGGTGTATAGAAGCTGATTGTATAGCATTATTCATTCCGTGCCTTATATCAAGTTCTGGCTCCTATTCTGTTCAATGATTGCACGTTAACATTCTTGTTGATCTTAGGTGCATGAAGCTTCCTGCAGAACTGGTTTGAACGAGTCACTCCTGCTTGAAGAATATTCTCTCTTCTGTTCCTGTCGTTAGAGTGATTTGTTATTGATAGCTGATGATATTCCAATACTCTTCCTAGTTCATAAAACTACAAACTGGATGCTCACAGACCAGCCATGTCTCTGAAACAGCATTGATAGGTGTTAGATAGGGGACAGAGGGATCGTTTCCAAAAGGCTCCTGATGATCACTTTCTGCTTTGGCCACAGGTAGAAGGTTCCTCTATGTCCTTCTGACTGATCAGTTGGGATATCAGCTGACTTGCAATTAAAATAATAAGGCACTTATTAAGCCAAGAGTTCTGGAAGTGATAGTCTAATTTGCACTGACCACAGAATTAGTAGTTTGTGAATTAGTAGCTTGTGGGGGAGAAAATTATTCTCTCCACTCACATTGTCTGCAGAGCACATGCCTCTTTACAACACTGAGTTTATTTTAGCTACATGCTCTTTGGTGTAAAAAAAAATGCTTTCATTCTATTTTGTGGAGAATTTGCCTTAGAAACAGAGAATTTGGCCTGCTAGGAATGCTTTCTGATACAGTTAAGATGGTTATTATTGTTATTATTATGGTTATGAGGCGAGAATTTTACCAGTAACTTTAGTGGTTGATAAGAATAGCTGATAAATGAACGAAGTCAGGTATGGCATAGACCATGCACACAAAGATCTAGTGTCTGAAACTTGCCACCTGTTATTTATCCTTCTGGTTTTACTTTAGAAAAAATAAATCCAATATTCTTATTTTAAAATAATAAATCTTGTTTTTCAGGTGGTATAAATTAGCATGTAAGACCAATTTTTCCCTTGCGAAGGAAGTAAAAACTTCTCGAGTTGATTATCTTCAACAGCCTCTCCAGTAAGGAGTGCTGTCATCACAGGTATTACAAAATATCTCAGGCTGCCTTTAAGATTTTATGAAAACAGAGTAGTCTTAAACCAGCCCTTTTTAATTTGGCTTGAAGCCTGAATGTGTTTATGTCTGAAGGTTCTAGCTTGTTCACTGGTCTAACAGCAATCGAAAGTCAGGAAGCGACCGTGTTGGCAAATATTCCAAGATAGGAGTGTGGATTCATGTAGGCCACTGACTAAAGTGGCTAAATACAAGTGAAAATGTTGCTGCTGACTTCAGCTGCCCTAAGGTTAGGGCCATGCACACACAGCTTGGTACCTCACCGCTTCTTTCAGCACTGTTCAGAATGGCAGTATCCAAAGAACAAGGGTCTGACAACCTGGCTCTTCATGGAACAGAAGTAGCTTAACACTTGGTTGATAAATTGCCTACACAACAGAGAAACTGAGACTGAAAAGCTTGGTCTTTCTGAATACTGAAAATGCACTTCAGGCAGCATGAAGCTACTGTTTCACACAACGCACTCCAGAAGCTGTTAACTTCTGAGAAGTTTGTAGGAAGGGTTTATGTTGTGCCATTGTTACAGGACAAAAGAAACTGAGTGTTAAATCAGATTCCTTAGAACTTAACTAATGCAGCAATAGTACATATCAGGCATAGGCTTGTTTTAATGTGTGTGGGTAGCTATGCTTGCTTTTTATATGTGCACTCCTGAAAAGTTATGCAAGTAAAGACTTTTCTTGACAAATACAGTAATGCACAAATAAAAACAGTTGTAGAAGAACGATTAGGTGTGAACCAGATAGCAGAAAGAGTGGGAAAGTGAAAGTATTACCTACATGTGGGTAAGTTAACATAGAAAACAGAATGAGATAATATTTAAATGTATCTCTGTAAAATGGAAAAGTGTTTGAGGAAAAAGTAAATAATCTGTTATAAAAATAAAGCACCTGCTAATGTAGATTGAAATAACAGCATGAATTTTTGGTATTGTAGACTCATATACCTATGTAAATCATCAGTATTCCCACAACAGGGAACCTCTGCAGGGTGCTACTTGCTTAGAATAACCAATATCCAGAGATGATAGAAAACTGTTGATTTGTTAAGCCTCTCTAAATGAGGAAACAGAAAGTCAAGACTCTTTAATCTCTCTCTGCTCAATGGACTTTGTTCTTCCTCTGTAGCCTTACACGGAATATGTGTGTATAAAGATCTAACTTGGAGGAAGGTGCAAAGTATAACATTGCTCATAATAAAAGAGTAATCCTCCATATCATAACAGGTGGTTTTAAAACATCGTTTACAACCCAACTGAATGTGGGTGTCTAGGAGAAGGTAACTGGCTAGACAATGCTTTCTGAGTCAGAGTTACAATACTTACCAACATGGTGAGTTGTGTGTTACCCTACTGTGTACCTACACGGTTCCTGAAATGGTGTGAAAATCAAAGAAGTCTGACAGTCCCGTGTGATGTTGCAAATTCTGAACCTAGTGCTCCTCTTGGGGAATTAGCAGCAAAACCAACTCTGCCAATAGCACAGGACCCAGAGCCCCTACCTGTTCTGTTCTGTGCTCACTTGTCTGATGCACCGATCATTAATCATTCCTCTGTCAATTCTCATTCCCACAGACTCCTATGGTACATAAACAAGGGTGAGATACCAAAGGAAGAAAGTTACAGGAGTAATGTTTATGCTTCCTAAAGCCTATTTGTAGCACTGGGTACATTTTACTGACTCACAGCCAGTTTTGCTAGCAGCGTGGCATAGGGTTAGCTCTACCCTGGCACAATTCATTCTTGTGTTCTAGTTTGGGTAGAGGGGCAAAACAGATTGGCCAGCTGGCACGAGTAAAGCAAGCTTGAGAATAGACAGATAGTGGAACTGAGTCAAAATAAAAATGCCTTCCTCTCAAGAAAGCCCAGCAGTTGTGGTTTTGAAATTTCTAATCACAAAAATAAAATTAAAATATACATTTCACTGAAATGTTTTTATTTTGACTTTTTTCCAACTTGAAATGCAAATAAGTAGTTATAAAACTAAGCATAACAGCACACTCTGTCCCTATCAGTAAAAGAATCTCACTTGTTGGAATGAGGGTAAGTTAAAACTTGTCAGGTGTCTTGTGGGCTTAAAAAAAAGAAAGAAAGAAAGAAATGTTGCCCTTCAGTGTACTCTGATACACACCACAAATCACACAACACAATCAGAAAACCAAATATTCATCACTTTACTTAAGGCTCCTATCTGAATTCATTCTGCTAGATAAACAGCCTTTACTACAAAAAGGTTTGAAAAGATAACAAAAACTTTTATGCTTAAATGGGTTATAAAAGCCATCAAGCCTTCTGGTACATGAAAGCTCTCTTAAACGAAATATCAAGTCCTATTTAAAAGAACTGTTTCATGTTGTTTACGCTGCCAAGTTGCTGATGGTGCATAAAGTTGTTCTCTTAATAATGAGTTGGTTTGAGTAACGCCCATCATCCAAAAATGTGTTACCTTGTAGGATCTACATTTTAATCAGCTGATGAAACAGATGTGGGAGGATTGCCATGAGCTCTGTTTCTGAAATCAAACAGAAGCAACTGCAGATCTGTGGGGCAAAAAAAAATAGCTATAAAGTTGGTTTCTTGCTTCCTACCTTACCAGTAAGGGCCAAATTAGAAATGTAAGTTTTCTCAAAAGAGCGAGTCCTAATTTAAGGGCTCAAGTGGAATAATTTTTTTAAATTAAGTTCTGCACAATGTTTTACTTAAGCAAAACCAAAAGCTTGCTAAATGCATCCATAACCTGGAAACTTTTCCATGTTACATAAAGACAAAACAGCATAAACTCTCAGAAACAGTTGAAACTTCAGGTATAAATCATAGGGCTATAGCAAAATTCAGGTCACTCCAAGGGAGAGGAACTATGGAAAAAACCCCTAAATTTCATGTCAGAAAGGTACATGCTTTTAACCTCTGTTTAAACATGTTTAACCAAATAATATGGTATAAAAGAGAGGATATGTAGGTCACAACATGGAGACAATGTGTTTCAGGTAGCTTTAGTATCAGTTGGATACTAGAACAGTGTGACCAGGGCAACCTGAAGCAGCTTAAATTGTCCCTATTCCAGTTTCTGTGGCCAGGTTGCCTGAGCTATTTAGTCACTATATTCTAATCTATGTATAGCTATGACATACATTGACCAAAGAACTGTCTGTTAATTGCACTTGATATTTTAAATTCCTGTCATACTTCAACCTTGGCCATAGAAATTTTATAGCAGTTGAATAATGTGGAGATGATAATGCACCTGAAATTATGTATATCTTAAACCATTCTTTGTTCTTTATAGGTTATTGGGTGGGAAAATAGTCTATAAAATCTATAGTAGATTTTATTTACAGATGTTAAGAACTTATTCCCTTGTTTTATATTGTTTTTATATTATTGTTTTATACTGTTTTTAAATTTTTTTAGACAAATTCTAAACACTTTTCTGTGTTATTTGCTTAATGATTCCAGATTTTCTCTAAAGACAGACCAGCTGTTCCTAAGACACATTTGTAGTCATGTACAAATAGAAGCAAAAATAAACACCCACATCCCTGTCTTTTCTCCCTAAAAATCCAAGGTACTGACATTTATTTTAAAGTATGTCACAATCACATCTCCTTTATCTTCTTTAATAAGGAGGATTTTTCCTTAGGCAGTCTGTCCAGGAGAGGGAAATGCAAATTGCTGCTTTGGAACTGAACTCGTTTCCTGCTCTTTGGTCATAATGAATGTAATATCTTTCCTTGGCGTGTAACTTAAAAGTGTCTTGCTCCACAGATCAGCTGTTGCTTACTGGGTTCCACATGACTGCGGGCCCTTTTCCTTTATCAGTTTCCTTAGAGCATCACTGAACTGTAAATTAGAACTGGCAGCATAATACAGATACCACTGATACGTACTCCAAGACTTCTGCAGTATCATGAAGAGAGGAAGGCTCAGCATCATCTTTTGCTATTTATTTTGTACTAATCTTATCGCTGGATAAACTTCTGTATCTAGCATACAATGTTACACTCATTTTTTGCAGCCAGTATCTGGTAAATGATGACTGGTAGTGTTTCATTAAAAGGAGGCATTCACTCTTTAGCATGCTGAATAAGGTCTTTAATGGGTAGGAGAAATACCCAGCGTTGAAAATAGTTGGTGAGTGGGAGAGCATTGAGAGAGAAGTGTTTCACTGGCTTGTCCCCTTCAGACCATTTCTGGAACATACTGATGGTTCTTTAGCATCTGCTTCTGCTTGAGATCTAGATGGCCTCCTGATCTGAAATGGTATAGTTATTCTCATGTTTTTAATTAAAATATAAATACCCAACTAGTGCTGTCCTACAACAATATCAAGGTGTTTCCTAAGAGGTGGTTTGTTGTTTTTTTTTCTCATGGGAAATAGAGTATGTTGTGATTGCAGCAGCTTGAACCAGAAGGGCAAAGGATCAGGTAGTACAAAGAACAACCTGTCATCCTTTCTCTCAGTATTCTTCATCCTGAAATTGCTGTGGGAATGTGGCAGATGGGCCTCCAGGTGCCACAGAGCCAACGTTCCTTCTGCATTAGCCAGGTTTTCCCCAGTCACACATTTGCTCAATACTTGTCTGTTGTTTCCCCTTCCCCACTTATCTTCTAGTGACTCTTCTATAATGCCCTCCACCCCTGTGTGTTTGCATGATACATGCACACAAATGCACGTATGTATCCGGAGGTTCCAGCAGGAGCTCTGAGGTCCTGATGTTCCAGAGGTTTCTGTCTGCGGAGCATCTGTAGCCGTTTAATGAAAGAAAGAGGAATTAGAGGACAAAAGATATTCTGAACCAGGTAAGTGCTGCTTTATTACCCAGTGTACCAGCTTTGCAGTCAAAAGATCAAGTTCTGTTTTCCCAGGTGCCAGGCTGCCACCTGTGTTTGCATAAGAGTAGATTTAACTTCACTGCTTAGAAGCATTTCCATTGTTCCCTCTCCCTGACTGGTCACTTCTCCACCCCTATATATTCACATTATAGGCTAAGTCTGGTTCCTTCTGTCCAATTCATTCTGCCTCTGTATTACTCTGCATTAGTCTGTATTCTGCCTGATGACAAATATTGCACACATCCATATAGAATTGAGGGCAAAAAGGCATTTGAGAAGCAAAAGCTTTGAAAAAAATAAAATTAAAGACCCTCAAATCAGCAAGTGGAGTTGGCTCATAACAAGCAGATTCATAAAAGGCAAGATCATGAGGCCTGACTGGCATAAAACAGGCAAAGACTATTGCCAAGTAATTTTTGCTATAAACACACAATTTCATTATAAGACAATGTTCTACTCGTGATTTAAACAGCTAGTTCTAGACATTTGCCATCTTGTCTGAAAATACCTTCCTTCATCTTTATAGGCAATTAATGGTGTTCAGCTTTTGCTCGTTAAGCAAGTGCAGAGCTCTGCAGCCAGGCTGGCCCAGCCAGGTGGAATGAGAGGCAGATTCTCTTCTCTGGCAGGTGTTGTCCCATATCAGCACAGTCTGATCCAGGTAGCCCAGGGTTAAGAGGTTAATAGGAACAAAGTGGCTGTACTGGGCTATCTGAATCAGTGTCTGCAGACAGGCACCTTCTACCAAACCTCAGGTGCATTATGGCCCTTCCTTCAAAGGGAAGATCAGAAAACCAAAGCCTCTACTTACCAGCTGCTTCTGACTTTCCCCTTCAATCTCTAAAGCCTTCCTTTCAGCTGAAAGCAGATTTTTATCTGTGCCTCATCAAGGTGCTTATGGGATGCAGCTGCCTGCCAGCTTGCTGGCTTCTTAGCCCTCTCTTCCTCAAACTATGACAAATCATTTCAAGAATTTAAGTGTGGACACCAGAATACAATGTTTCTTGTAGTGGTCTTCCCAAGTGAGTATTTTTCTTACCTATTTAATATCAAAATACAATTTAATTCCTCCTAGCCACAGCTGTCACAGCAAGGACTCAGGTAACACCCTGTAAGAGCCAGCATGCAGTATCACTCCTGGGTTTAGGTGTACATAAAGCTTTGGTCACATTAAAATTCAAGTGCTTTGTTTGAGGCTCTTTTCATGAGCTGGTACAGATCACCGTGCATATATTACTTACTGTTATTATTTATGACTCCAGTAATCCTTGCCACATTACAGAGTTTTCCGGAAGTTATTTTGGATTTCCATTATAATAGGATGACTTAGGGCTCGCTTTCTGCTGACCCTTGTAAGAAATTTCCAAGGCACTCTTTATTAAGCAGGGCAGAACACCGGTAACATTCCTGAGCTGGTAACCAACAGTGTTTCCCACATTTTCGGTTACAGCACTTTTTTCCCCCCGAGGAGCATCACTGTAGTTTCTGTAGTTTCCTATTGAAGCATAAACCAATTTATTATGGTTTCTGTAAAATCGAGGCTGGGCTGTTGTGACCATACTTTACTGCTTTCCAAGAGATGGTCTTTTTGTAGCTGTTTTATGAGAAGCAATCAATAGCTTTTTCCAAGCTGGTGAATCAAGAATGCAGTTTTAAGAGAGCATGGATTTTCCTTTGAAACCAGTGGAATAGAGCTTACCTCAAATTATTTTTATATACACTCACATGTAAAGGGGATGTCTGCTTGGGTTTAATGCCTGAAAGAAAAGTGAAACTTTAAATATTTGATGAGTATGTCTCCAGCTGTCACAGCACCTTACAATACTGAACTGTTGTAGGACCTCATCCTCATTTCACAGCTTCCCAACTGCCTGGTGAGCAAAGTTTGTGAGCACGTTTTAATTTTGTGGTGGATCTTTCAGTGAATGGCCACCGTAATGCCCTGTAGAATAACAGCTGGGGTTGCTCCATCACATCAAAGGTGTTTGGCTGTGACATGGTACTATGGAAACTGTTTTTTGTTGTGTGACCTGAAAGTGTGTAAGGGAAACACATGGACAAATTAAGACTCTTAAAGTTTATTATTAAGGATAATATTAATTACACAAGGTTCTACAATTATATTATTGCTCATTACGTTGCAGAACAAAGTGAAGTTCTCAGTTGGGGCTTGCCTGACGCAGGCAGAGAACCCAAACCGAAATCTGCTGGATTGAGAAACCAAGTGGAGTCCACGTTCTCTGCAGAGATTTGGATGAGTAACGACTCCGTCCTTTCTCGCTCAGGGCCGTGCTGCAGCCCCCCCTGTACAGCCCCAGCCC
>VZRW01011326.1:346726-387876 GCA_013398125.1 Aegotheles bennettii | reverse complement strand
AGGGGAACGCGGCTCCTCCCGCCCGGCGCCGGCTGCTGTGGGGAGGGGGCGGCCCCGCCGCTTCCCTCGGGGCCCCGGCCCGGCCGCTCCTTGCGGGCTCCGCGGCCCCGGGGAGCAGCACCGGCCGGCTTAGAAACACTGGGGCTGCTCCGGCACCGTGTGCGCTCCGGGGCCGCCGCTCGTTTGATCTTTGCGGCGGAGGGGCCGCGGCTCCCGCCCCGCCCTGAGGGGGCCGCGCTCCTCAGTGACCTCTGGGGCCTCGCCCCGCTCCCCTCGCGTTGCTCCTCGCTCTCGATTGCCCGGGGATCGGTCAATCCCTATTTGGTTGATGTTTGGCAACTCTGATTTCCCCCTTTTTTTTCTATCTTGCCCGTCTGAACACCTTGTTACACAAATACATAGATTTCCGCCCGTGTTGCCGGTGGAGCAGGAGCCCGGGGTGCTCCCATTCCCACTCACGCAGACCCATCCCAGGGCTGTGTGTGCTGGGCAGCTCTGCTCCCATCCAAGGTGCCGGCGAGGATGGGGCAGGCACGGAGGTAACGAGTTCACTGGGCTTTACGAGCCCTCACAATGCAGCTCAGCAGGTTTGGTGCTGCCTGCGGCCAGGGAACGGCCGGAGGGCATGGATGGCATTTTCTAACATATGCAGCTGATGTCTTAGCTAAATCTTAAAAACGAAACTTAACCCCATGATTTAGGAACAGCTTTGTCTATAAAAACAGGAAAGGAGATCAGAATTAATTCTTAAACCGTTTTTCCCCCCCCACACCAGGCTGTGGTCAGCATGGACAAGTGTAGCTGTGTCACACTCTGCCTGCCAGGGTCTGGCTCAGGCTGCACTCATTTGACTTTCTGTCCTGTGGTGTAAAAATACTGAACTAAGAAAAAGAATAGGGATTAAGACCAAGGCGAAATGTGATCTCCTTTGAAAGCTGTGTTTGCATAGTCGAAGGGCTGCCTTCCTCTGCAGGATGGCTTCTGTCCCTTCTGGAAGGTGAGCTGGGGCATTAAGAGCTTTGTATGAGCTGGATGTGGCAGAGGTTCCTGCTGTGTTCTTCTGCGAGATGTGGGGCAGGAGTGTAAACACTGGTGGCTCACCTCCCAGATAAGTGATCTGCTCAACTAGGCTAGATGATAGCCTGAATTGCATTCAATTAATTAAATACTCATTAGAATAAATGCTAGAGTCCCAGGCTTCCCCAGGTAAGTACATGGGCAGTTTGATTATGGGCTCAGATACTCTCTCTGCTCTACAAAGCAAGTTTAATTTTCAACATCTGTTTTAGTCACCAAATCCATTAAGTCGTGCTGGTGAAAAATAATTCCATGCTGAAGTGTTCTGCTGGGTTAGACTTTAAAGACAAAAGAGGGCGTAGCTCAAAGCGGGCTTTGTGTGGGTTGCAGCTTTAATGGTGGAGGGGGAAGGTGCTTAATAAAGATTATTAGGAAGCTATTAAAGAAGAAAACAGTAACAAAGAGCTGGGAGTAGGCAGAAGTTTCATCCTCGGTGCTGAATGGGAGTTGTCAGAAGTGCTGGGAAGAGCGTAGGGAGTTCCCGCAGAGTTACAACCTGCAGCAGTACAGTTCTTTCTGTGATGGAGTTGCCCTCTGAGCAGATCACGTGTAGCTGCACAAACAGTACCGTACCGATGCCTGAGTCCTGCAGGTGTTTTCACTTCACACCAGATTTTCAGCCAGTGGCAGCCTGGAGCTGTAGTTGAAGCTTCTTACTCTTGCTAAGGCAGAGGACTGTCTTTGAGTAATGTTTCATTTACTTCTTCAGAGCTTTTGCAGATTAATGATAACAAACATCTGCCTCGCTGCTGAGTAACTGTCTTGTTTAGTCACAGGGCTGGGGTGTTTGGTTGTGTTTGTGGACATTTTTAATGAGATGGAGGGAGGGAAGGTTTGAATGGTGTGTGCGTGCAGCAGTGCACACAAGTGTATTTCTTGTGGTTCAGGATCCAGTTTTCTTCACTTTGTCTATTGATTTGTCCTGATGTAGAAGCCAAATGTCACTCCCAGGCACAGCAGGCTTCATCTGGGGCACATTTTGATCTAAATGAAGGAGGTTGTTTAGAATAAATTCTCTTCCAGCACAGCTTACCCGTATGAACCCTTTCACTGTGCTCATGAGCAAATAATAGGCACAAGGTGCCTGCTGTCAGTGCAGAGGGCAAAATCCTGGAAGTCTTTATCCGTGTGAGAAATGTTGGGAGTGAGATCTTTTCGTGGCCAGGCTGGGTTCTGTGACATGCAAAGGGCTCTCCCCTCCCATGGTGAAAATGGTGTAAAATTAACCAGCTTGTGGGATCTGTCTGCATTGTTTGAAACAGCCCTCAAACGTAGCCTGCCATTTCCCTATTCCAGCTGCCAAATGCAACTCATAAATTCTGATTAGATGACTGGATACTTGTAATTAATGAGACAACATGTTATGGATAAAAGGTTCTGGCTTAGATGAAATACCTTGGTGGCTGGTCTGTGAAGCTGTAGGGAACTCGCTGAAACAAAAGTTAGCATGCTGATTGATTATTTCATAAAACCTGCACACAGTGACTGGGTGAATCTATCAAATGTTTATTTTTAAATATTAAAGACTAGAAAAAAATATGAAAGCGTTGGCAGATACCTTTTGAAGTTATCCTTATAAACGTGGGCCCAGAACAGCTGGGCAGGTCGTTACAAACCCCGAGCCAGCCGTGCCACTGAAATCCACAACAGCACCGGGCTCTTCCCGTTAAAATCCCGCCCTCTCCTTCCTTCTCCCAGTTACAAAGTCCTACACCTCCGAAGCACTGTAGGAGATCACAGAGAGCCTGAGCTGTGCCCCTCGGGAATGATGGAAAAATGGAAGTATCCCGAGGTCATCCTCCACCATGGTGTTTGTCCTGCAGCTCCAGTGGCCTTGGGGACAGCATCTCCTTGTGCAGGGCCAGGAGCAGCGTGTGGGTAGTTCGGGCTGGCACAGTCAGAGAGTTTCTGTCTTCTCGGTTCCTTTCCAGCCTGTGCAAGTCCAGCCTGCTTGGCTGGTATGGGAGGGAGGGCAGGCAAATCCGTGTTTGTAAAGGAGTGGGGGAAATGTATCTGCATCAAAGTTCTTTGGAAATGAAAGAGTTTGGGTATCTTAAAAATAAGCATAATTTTATCCAAACAACACATTATTAGGTTCTGTATATTCTGCATGTGATTAAACTGTCCTTTTGAATACCTAAGGAGCATATTCCAGCTTAAAATGCTCTGGTCTTCTCCGTTCTGAATATATTCCTCTGAGAACATGTAGGTAACCAGATAAAACAATTTTACATGCCATCCTCTCTAGACTAGACAGCGTGAGTTACGTATTCCACAGCCCTGTGGCAGCAAGGTTTAGTTCAGGCAGGTTTGTTCAGCTTTCAGGAGATTGAAATGTCTTTTAATTTCACACAATGCTGATCTTGTTTCCCTGTGCCTTACAATGGCAGTCAGCTCTGAACAGGAACAGTTCCTGCTCTCTCGTGGTACTCGTATTGTCTTGGCACTGGTGTTCTCCAGGTCAGAGCCATGGTGTGAGGCTCAGCACGAAGCTTGGAGCTCCCCAGCCTGGGTCAGAGGAGGTCCTGGGAGTCAGGGGTGTGCCTGCTGTGGAGCTGGTGTGAGGGAAACACCACTGGGCATTCATTTTTAAAGTATTTTACTTCTTAGTTCAAATTCTGTAGGTGTCAGAGTGATGCAGGAATTGGGCTCCCGATACAGAGTTCTGTTGGTGTTGGTGGGTTCCCTTCCCTGACAGACCTACCTCAAGCCCACCACGTGTGGGAGGAGGGCAGTCATCAGCTTTCTAAGTTTTCTGCAGTGCTCAGAATTTTGTTATTTCTTAATTACCGTGATTGCTGCTAAAACAGTTTCTTATCTACTTGGGTTTGTCTTTCCTGGTGCTGTTATGATTCACTCTCACTAGATCTGGAAAATCCCTTCAGGCTTCCTAAACTTACGCAGCAGTTCACAACTGGAAGCCTGCCCTACTCCAGAGCTGCTGCTACCCCGTGGAGAACATCTCTGAGGCTGAACTGCAGCAACATGAACTTCCCAAGCACTGCCCATGGGTTAAGGGAAGAAATGACTTGTTTTGAACACTGAAAGTCTCTACTGTGAGGAAGGACAGGCAGTGTGCTCTAAACTAACAAACTGTCCAATGCTTAGATTAAATTCAGTAGGAATTTTGCTTGCTTGGATAAAGAACTGGATGTGGAGACTTCAAGCACTGTGTACAATTTGTTAGAGCAAAACGGAGGGCAGTGCCCACAACTGCTTGTAGACAGCACTGGGGGAAAAAGTGAAATGATGTATTTGAAAATGAACTTGGGTAGTGCCTGATGCAGTTTGCTGACAGCTCCTCTGCCCCTCTTGTTTTGGTCTTTAAGCAAAATACAGGTTTTCTTTCTTTGGTGGAGCAAAGTGTTTTGGATGTACATCCGTTCCCATCAGGGGACCTTTGGATGTAACGTGAAAGGCCGTAAGCAGGAGGCAGTGTCTGTGGAATGGGGAGATGGGATCCCTGAAGACCCGGTCCAGTACATCAGCTTCGACTGGTTTGCTGTTCTGTTGGCACTTACAGAAAACAGGGTCCAATGCTCTCAGACTGCAAAGAGGTGATTGAGAAAGAACAAACTAAAACAGAGAGTCCAGACCGTGTACTGCCCCAGCTACGTGGGTTACTGCTCTAGAACACGGATTGAGGTGCACTGGCTGAAATCCCTGAGATGTTCACAGCCAGTGACCACATTCAGATTGATTTGGGGATTCATGTAAGCCCAAGCTCTAAGCATTAAAAGTTTTAAAGTGCAGTAATCACTGAATTGTCTCTTATTTTCTTCCTTGCAGGGCACTTTTCGGAGGATTATTATCGAGAATCCTGAGCAGGTAGGAAACTGTTCAGTGCTGCAGTTCTGCTTTCGTAACTCTCCTCACTGAAGTGCTCAGCTGCCTCCATCGGGGGGTGCTGGATATTTTGAAATCACACACTCACATGTACATATCTTAATGTACTGTCTCAAAGTATATGTGTCTTCAGATTACGTTGTTTAGTCAAAATCAGACTAGTTCGGAATTTGCTGTTTGACAACATTTCTGAATGTTTTTATTGAACTCTTCTACAGGAGCCGCTATCCCCATTTCTCAGAGGGGGGAGTTTCTTTCCTCCTGGAAATAATGTCATCTATGAAAAGACAATAAGAAAATATGAGCTGTTGAATCCCCACCAAGTAAGTTGGTTGTTTATATTTTCTGTTGCAAAAGAAAACTGGGATGATAGCAGCAACCCTGTAGAATAGGGTTGGTTTTCTTCTGTTGCTAAGCTAAGCATTGTCTTGTTGGGGCATAGGAGGCATTATTAAAGTAAATGAAACAACTTCTGTATGTAAGGAGAGCAGGAGTTGGAATGTTTGCTGGATTTTTACTAAGAACTTAGTATTTCAGACAAATAATGAAAATTTCCTTCAGGTGAAATTAAAATCCGTGGAAAGAGTGCGCCCAGTGTGCTGTGACTGCTCACGGTGTGCAGCTCCTTCCAAACCCAGTGTAAAACCTCCTCAGAGACGCTGAGTGCCAGTACTGGGTCCCCACTGAGCTCCTCTTGTGCTGCTGTGTCACACGGATGCGATGTAGCCTCTGTGTTCTGATTTTGGTGCAGAATTAGGTGTTGGTTCAACTTTTAAATGCCACTGCGTTGTGAATTTAAAGTCAAAACTACCCGAGGCCTGGGATGTGCATTTGTAGGTTTCTGTGTAGAATACAAAATACATTTTTTGCAGTAAACATGTAAAAGCCATGATCTAGAGAAACCCTTGTTTGCTGAAATCTGTAACTTTCAGTATTTCGACATAAAAGAGTTTCTAATTTGTTGTTTTGGTGGGTGGTTTTGTAAATAGCACTTTTCTTGATTATAAACCCAAGATGTGTCCCTTATATGTTATACACTCCAAATCTGGAGTTGCTGAAAGCATTTATAGAGGGAAATGTCTTGAGGCATTTCCTGTACTAAATTTTTTTCTAACTAAAATGATGAAAACTCAGTTCAACTGGAGCTCTTGTTTATCTCTAAAATACTTAATGAAATGGGATATATGTGTGTTTAAAATTGAATAATGGAGGTTCCTGCTGCCTGACTGTGTTAAGAGTAACAATATAATGAAAATGGGACTCCGTTAGTTGTTGTCATTTGCAGCTACTAAAATTAGGGAATTATAACCCTGAAATGCAAAAATGTGAGACAAAACTCATGGTCAATTAGGGAAAAAAAATCAATTTTATTAGGATTATTAAAATAGCTGAAACTGTCATCAGTCTTTCTATGCAAACCCACATTTCATTCATTTCTATATTCATATTAAGCTTCCACCTCATTAAGATGTGTCCAGCAGCTTAAAAAAGTCCATCCTTGTTTGCAGGAGAAGCAGTTCCAGTTTTCCCAGCAGGCTGACCAGTGCCATGTGGCCCAGCCCTGCCCACAGCCTGAGCAGCCCCAGGTCACCCAGCAGTGCCAGCAGACGCAGACCGGTAGCCCCTGTGAGATCATGCCCGTCTCTGTGAGTGATGACTGCAGGGGCAATGCGGTGAGGAGGGTCACAGTGCAGACCTGCGAGCGGGTGAGAATCATTTGCTGAGTGTTTTACTGCTCAGTGTGTTTTTGTTGTGCATGCAGAGTGCAGAACCTTACACCCAACATTGCTGATGCCCAGTCCCGACAGTTCTGTTCAGACTCAGCAGGGTAACAGCACCACGCGCCTGTTGTGAGTGAAGAGCAGAGTTGTGTGTCTGGTGCAGGGAACTTCCTTGTGTGCTGCACTTGCAGACATTGTCTAGAGCTGTCCAGAACTCTGTCACATGCTGGGGAACAAGAACATAAACAAAAACCCCAGACTGTAGTGGGTGTTGTATCCTGTTTGTTGTTGGCTTAGACCTGCACTTAATTGTACTGGGGGATAAACGTTCTGTTGTCCTTCAGATGTGTTAAGTCTTGCTGTTCTGGCTTTTTTTTCCTTAATCTGGGAGTGTCACCCATTGATTGAGTCAGGTTTCATCTGTCAGTCTTTGTACAATAAAGATTGAGTCACGTCAGGTTTATGCCTCTAGTTTTGGAGAAGAGAGACATGACTTTATAAACTGGACATGCATCAACTCAGGATTTCTGTCTACACTGATCAATAAGGATTTCAAATATATTTCAGTTTGATGTAGAAGTATTTGACATAGATCCATTGGAAGCACAAAATGAGTTTCCTTTGCCTTTCATTTCACAGCAGGTTGCAAGTTCTGTGGTCTCCAAGGGCTGCAGGAGGTTTGCTGTAGGTGTATACTGTTGTTTCAGGGGTAGGAGGGAGCATAGCAGGCCTTCCTATGCACCTACTCAGTAGGTAGGTGACAATACAAACATGCTTGGTGACCTTAGTGTTAGAGCTATGTGGGACCTCCCATAGCCAGATACTCCCATAAGCCAGCTTAGGTAAGAAAATACTTTGTGTATTTGTTGTTGTAAAGGAAGTCATTTAGTTCTGTGTCGTTTGCTGGAAACCAGACTACACGGAAGGCTCAGTACCAAGGAAAAGAGCAGTGTAAACAGATTGCAAGTCAATAAGAGCAAGCGAAACCAAATCCATCATTCTTGTAGCATTTTCCTATTCAGCTTTAACCTGGAAGAAGAGAACTCAATTCAGGTCTTCTTGCCTATCCTCTGCTAGGTGAATTGTGCTCCAGAAAACAACGACCAGCTGGACTGCCGCTACTTTGGGGAGCTGCTGGCTGAGCTGAACCGCAAGAGCAATGACTTGTACAGTTGTTTGCTGCAGCACGTGGAGAAAATAGGAGGAAGGTATGGGCATGATCTGTTCTATCATTTGGGTATTCCCAGAATCTGGCACCACACAGGTCAGAGGACAGTGTGGTTTGCAAGTTGTTTGGCTTTGTGTTTGTTTTTGCCCCTGACAACTAAAACCAACTGTGTATTTTACACATTAATCTAATTTGCTGGGTTACTGAGGACATAAAAATGCTGTAAGCCAATTTATTGAATTTGATGGTTATTCAAATTGTTTAGATTAATATGCAGTAAAAATTACATATCCTGTGCCTGTACTTAACAGCGTGCTTCAACAAATATTTAATGATGCAATTCTGTTATTATGTCCTGAAGAAACAGCCCCGAATGTCCAAACTGCCATTTCCTTTGTTCTGTATTGGTGTTGTGTTACACCATGGCCATCATAAGGCATAAAGCTCAGTATCTACATGCAGTTCATGTGGAACATGTGTTCTGCAGAACACTGTACAGATTGTCTTTGAAAAGAGGTGCAGAATCACAGCAGTAATCTGAGTCTTCGCAATGTTCTTACCCTCACCAGCACCACTACTTCATTCTGCCCCCCTCACTCCCAGTCTTGTTTGGGGCTTTCCAAGTTCACTGGAATAAGAGAAGTGGTCCCATAGCAGGGGAAAAGTGGAATTTAAGCACCACAGAAAACCTGACACTGCTAAGTAAATGCTTCAGGCATGTCACTGTATTGCAGCATAGTTCTGGGTAAACCATGGCCCAGCCAATTAAGAATGTAATTGGGTTAACCAAACATAATTGGGATAACTGTGCAAGGAAACAGAGATAGCTGGCCTGTGTTACCTGGGCTGCTGTTGGTATTCCAGTCTCCTCAGACACTTCTCTGCGGAGTCACATTTAACAACTCGCATTGCCTGGCACCTTAGGAGGGCAGTAACAGCTCCTGATCTGATAGAGAACCTTCCTTGCTCCGTATCTTAAAGTGATAATTTCATAGTGGTCAATGTGGGCATGAATTCCTCCATTTCTCAGCAAGCTTTGTTAATCGATCCCGTGGATTTTGTGTTTTACAGGAACCATGATGTTGAGTTCACGTTTCAGGTAAGCACCAGGCGTGCCCTTGGCAAGCTGTTCCCTGCTGTGTTGTGTTAATAGCAATAGTGTGGATCTCTAAGCAAATTAAGCCCAGCCAGTTTAAATGAAGGATGCTGGGCTTTGTTAGTCAATGATTCCTGCTTGCTAATGACCTTCAGAGCCTGAAACCTACTGCTAGGCATGCGCTTGCAAATGTGGCAGTACTGAAAGGAAGTTGAATAATTTGCATTATTCCAGCAGGAGAGCCAAACTCTGAAAGTCTTTGCTGTTGTGCCAACAATGGTTTCATTGTTAAACAAACTTACATAGCTACCCGTGGCTGCATTATGCATTTTTTGCAAAGGATCTTTCACTCTCTGGCCAGTGAAGCTGCTGCTCAGCAGCGTGCGCGGCCACCCACTGCACGGGGTGAGGGAATGGTGCCTCTCCCTGGGAGGACAGGACAGCCCTGGTCGGGCTGGGACAACACCAGCACCTCTTGTTTCCAAAGGCAGTGTGTGTATGGCAGCAATATTTGCCTAGGATTAAATCACACAGAGCAATGGCACGAATCACCAACACTGCCTCCCGTGACACCTTGGTCATCTCTTGTTTATTGCCAGTCTGTGCTTTGTTTAGAAACACAGGAGTTGCTCCTGTCAGTAACTGCCAGGAGTTGTTTTGGCGTGAGCTGTTGTTTTCTTGAGAGGATTTTGAATACTGCTCTTAGAGCAGATGTTAAACTCAATGATTTGAATGTATGTTTCATGCATCAGTTCATCTCGGGTTTTAATGCCATGCATACAAAGACTGGAAATTTTCTGGGTACACTTTGATCTGTTTTCATTCTTACTTGCCTTGTACTAAGCATGTTTTTCATAGCAGAGCTGTGTAACTAATGAAGGAGCCACATTATGACCTATCAGGCAGAATTCTTAATCAAGATGTCTCCCCTTTCCTCCCTCTTTGCTCAGACTGAAGAGATTGAAGATTTAATTCCTAAAGGACTGTCTGAGGCAACAAAGCAGCAGATTCGTTACCTCCTCCAGGTATGTGAGTGGGGCAAAGGGGTGATGTGGAAGCCCATAGTAACTTCAAACCGGAGAAGTTGGCTTACACATAGCAGGGATTTTGCACATAACATACTTCAGTGTATACTCTGCTTACTCCATCCTTGCTGGTGTAAAGGGTATGGAATCGTACAGGTGGCTCCAAGGGACATGTTGTGGCATTTGGTCCCACAGATCATTTGTGGATTTTAAACTGAGCTTTACTGGCGCTTTCTTGCAGTTGGAAACCAGCCTGGCTTTTGACCAGTTATAGGAGGACACGGATCTCCCATATTTTTGTTTGTGTTGTATATTAACGCTTCACTTTAAAAGCTAAAGGCAAATAGTAGGTGCTTTACTCCATGTTGAACCAGGTATCTGTTACCAGCTGCGTACAATGCGTGTAACTTAGGTCTCACCTATAAATGTGCTGACTGAGAACCTCTAACGTGGCTCAGAGTTCGAGGCAGGCTTGTGACATTCCATAACAAAACCATTCCTGGTCTGGTTCCATTTATAAAGGCTTTTATGTTTCTTTGGATCTTATTTTTGAGCTCCCTCAGCTCCCCAATCGGCCTTGTCCAGCACCAGCCACATGGGTCTGGCTGAGGCAGTGGGACACAAGTGCACATTTCTGATAATGCCCGTTAATTTTGCTACTTCCCAGCACTGTGCTGCTCTCTGCAAAGTGTTTTTTAGGAAAACACTTGAGCTCTTTACGAAGGGCTTTCGAGACAGCGGGCTGGGGTTGGTCCCTGCCTTTGCCAGAACACACCGGTGCTGCAGCAGGAGTCCCACCATTGCCTCCAGAACCACTGGACGTGTGGGTGTTAGAACAGGATCCGGAGCAGCCTGTGCTGCTCGGCAGGTGTGTCCAGACCTGGCCTCCCTGCGGTAGGGGCAGGGTGATCTCCCTGGGAGCTGTGGCTGGGATTCACTTCCTGGTAGAAAATCCATCTGAATGAAGCTGTGAGTGAGCAACCAGGAGCCAGGTGACCTCCCAGGTCCCTCCCGACTTGAATTACTCTGTGATTCTTCTACTGTGTAGATGGAACTGACACCAAAATACTCCATGACCCGTTTCCGCTCTGCCCATTGCCAAGCCATTGTAAACAAGGCACACTAATTAATCACAAATATATGCTGTCATTTCTTTCCCCTCCTAGATGAGAGTGACCTCGGATAAATCCCTGAGACTCGTGCTTTCCACTTTCAAAAACCTGCGGGAAGAGCTCTGCCATTTGCAGGATGACCTAGGGGTAAGCGCTGCCACTCGGTGCCGCGGCCGTTGGGTTTTGCCCATCAGCCTGAAGCCCGTCACAAGCTGTGAAGTCCAGAACCCTCACTGGAGATCACTGATTTATTAATGAACCTGCACGACTCATGCAGTGCGTGAGGGTGGGTTCCTCTCTAGCAGAGGTTTTCGGGTGTTGAATTTGTGGAACCCTACAAACCCAAGTGCTCTCCGAGGGGCAGACCCTGCTGGGTCACGTTACGTTTGAGGCTCTGGGTTGGTGTACACAGTGCTTGCAAATCCGTGTTGGTGTGAAGGTACAGAGCAGTGTTTCTACTTGAACCTGGGCAAGGAGCATACACAGAGTGCCCCTTTACTGGCATTGCTCCAGGATCAGGGAGACACTGGCTCACATGACTCCTGACAGTCATTTCGTGCTTCCCAGGAAAGCTGGTGTCTGCTGGTGGCTGTAACAGCTCCAGTGTAGCTGTCATCTCTAACACAGAGCAGGGGGACTGGGTGGTGAATGGGCTCAGTTGAGGGGGTTTTGTTGGTTTCTGTTTAATAACTACAAAACAATTCTTTCTGGGACAGACCAAAAGAGCAGAGTCTGGGGTTCAAGTGTTCACCCCACAGCTACAACAGTGATGGGCAGCTGTGTGCCCTGTGATCAAAACCCCTGAAGTTTCAATAAAATTATTTTCTCAGTTCTAACACATCACTTACTGATTATTCAGTGTGCTGCACTGCGAGTATGAGAAATGTTTCCTGGACAACTGCACTTACTGACAGTTAAACCCTTTTGTCTTACAGAAGTTGGAAACTGACAACATCTTGCTTAAGAAGGATTTGGCTTTTAAAGAGTCTCAAGCAAAAGAATTTGAAACCCTGTTGACTTCTCTGAGGGAGAACAATCGCCAGCTGCAGGTAAAGCTGAAAACATGGTCAGGGTGATTGCAGTCAGCCCAAAATGAGCCTGTGTGCTGACCTGGGAGCAACTGCTGCCTGGTACACGTCTGTGTCTGTGTGTGATCCTGTCATTTCCTTAAGGAATACCATGCACTCATTCCCCTTCTGTGCTTTCCAGCAAGGACTCCGAGAGAGCACTACAAAGTGTCGCTCCCTGGAAGAGCAGCTCCTCGTGCTCCGGCTCAGCGAGGGTGAGAAGGATTGTCAGCTCAAGGAACTGGAGTACTGCAAGCGTGCCCTGGAGCAGGAGATCCAGAACCTCAGGCTGCAGGTAGGAGAGCCACGTGTTCTGTGTGCAGTAGCTGCTACTCACACATAATTAACATATGAAAATTAATGATGAAAACTCTCTTTTAACAATAAAAAATCATGTAATTTGCTGTAGACCTGCTCAAACCCAACACTGCAGACCAGCACTGACGAACTCTCCAGCCGCTACGTGGAGATGATCAATAACTTGAGAGAGGACAAAGATCGTGAGATCCGCAGTCTGCGGGTAGGTTGGTGAATGTGGGGGTTGGGTGTGTGCTCCTCAGCTTGTGCAACTGCAGGTCACAGCTGCTGCTTTAATTACAGACCAGGGAGGACTGTATGTACTTTTTAGGTATCTTTTGGTTCTGCCATTACTTTGTAAGACACCAGTGATGGCTCAGAAGCCCTTATGGCAGAACATAAAACTGTGATTAATTTATTTTTTTTTTAAATACAAATCCTTAGATGTAGAAATTGGGGATTAACCAGCTCAGCAGTCTTTCCTGAAGGGGTGTTTGGTGTGTCCTGATAAAGACACCCAACAGAAATAAATCCCAAGCAGAGCTGTACGTAGGGAATGGCTCTTGCTTAAATCCCTGCCGTCAGGCTCTGCCAGCCCGGGAGCTGTTCAGCTGGTCCCATGCTGTGCCAGCTTTATGGTGTTAGTAACTATTAAATGGATACTGGGTAGAATTCGGCCCAATTGGCACTTTCTGAATTTACTGTGCAACTCAATTGAACAATTTTACTTGAAACTCATTGGGGCTTATTGTTCATGATTGTAATGGAAAGTCCTTAGCTATGTCCCGAAAGTCACCTGCAAGGAGCACCAAGCCCCTGACACTTCCCAACCCCTCTTTTCCAGTCTCAGCTGAGCCAGTTCCAGCAGGACATATCAAGGAGAGAAGGAAGCAACAGTGACTTGCAAATAAGATTGCATGAACTGACATCGATGCTGGAGGAGAAAGATGCTTTTATTAAACAACAGCAAGAGGTAAAATAATACAATTTATTGCTCTTCTAAGAATTTTTGTATTTAAGCCTCCACTTCCTGCATCAGTGGAAGCTCATGGAGAAGTCCCTCATGCTCTCCTGGTGCAGCAGTCAGGGTTAGGGTGCTGTTTTCAAGTGAATGCTGTTCCCCTGCCAGCCATCTAGAAGGACAGGCGGTTCTGGACTGCTCTTTAAGAGGAACTTCTGCAAATATTTTGTTGTGACTTTAGTGAACCAATACTTCAGAGATCATTATTTAATTTGAATGTCTACTTTTGGTTTTCTCAGGACCTCTTCAGATTGAAGCATGAGAAGTTGTCAGGCAGTCAGTCCCCCGGCGTAACAACTGTCATCACCAAGAAGTAATGTAGTTATTCACCTTTCTTAACAATACTTCCCTTTGCTTTTCCATTGTGTGGCTTCTGTTAACCGAGTTATACAAATGTATTGATGGTGCCTGTTCAGTGGGAAGGGAAAAACATTGGGAGAGGTTTTTGTCTGGGGAGGATCCCATACTAAGCATGGTAATGGCACAGAAGGGTGGCCGGCGCTGTGTCAGTTATTGTGTCAGCTCTTTCCTTACTGGTGCAGGTCTCTGGGGATCAGTGCCTGGAGGGGCTGTAGGCACCATCGGGGTGTGGGTGTGCAGGTTTCAGTGAACAGGTTTGCACCTCTCCCCCATGCAGGTACAGGAATCAGTATCCAATTCTGGGTCTCCTGTCCGATGACTACAAAGTTACATCACCTGTCAATAAATCACAAACTATTGTCATTGAGAGGACAGGAGAGATATGGAAACACGTAAGTTGACCTAGAGAGTGACTGTTCAGGCTCTGAAATAAATAGTTAAGTATCCAGTTTAACTTCAAAGAAAGGATCAGCCAAATTTGGCATCCGAGAGAAAGCCATTGTGTTAATTTAACCTGGCTGCAAAAAGCACAGTGACTGATTAAAGCAGTGTCTATGGCACAAAAGCAGTAATTGTTGGGTGGAGCAGAACTAAATCAACCTTTGGGTGTTCTCTGACACATCACTACCTTTAGCAAAACAAGCAGCCTTGCTCCAACACCAGCCTCTGCCCACATGCAGGAGCAGTCTCTGGGCATCCCTGTTGGTACGGAGGAGGCTGGGAGGTGGGAACTGTCTCTGTGTTGTGCTCTCAGGCACAGGAGTGCTCTGGGTGGGCACTGCTCCTCTGAGTCACCAGCATTAACGACTCCAAACTCTCACTGCAACACCCAGCACCGCGTCCCTGAAACTTGTGTTGAGACAGGGAGGGACTAACCTGGGAGCTGCAGGAGAGTGGGGACTTTCAAGGTGTGATTCCAAGTAAAAACAGAAAGTAGGACTGCAGAGGTGATTTATGTTACAGGGCACGAGGTGATGGTGCCAGGTGTGAATACAAGGGAAAGGCCTGAGAAGGACCAACAGAGGCAGGTCCCAGCCCTGTGTTCGGTCAGGTTGTTACAGAAAGGAACTCCAGAATTAAATGAGGCAGTTTTGGTTTATATACAGAAGTTTGTGTATTTTATTCTAATGAGCTGCTTGTTTCTTTCAGGAATGAAAGAAATCCCTAAGCCATCAGAGCTGCTCAAAGGAGTTCTCAACGACTAGAATTGCTTTACTTTCTGCTATTTTGCATCCGAAAAAGGTTCAGTCTGATTGTGACAAGGCTGGGGAACACATTAAGGACACAGAAGCATGAAGATGATGGAAAACACTGCCTCACCCTCACCATGAAGAACTCGAGTACCTGCATCCATCATCTGCCACCACCAGCTGTGTACGAATGGTGTTTGTACTCCTGTGTGCACTTCCTGCTCAGGACAGTGGTGTGCCATGCTCCTGGGGACTTCCACTCTTCACCTGTCCTGAAGCAATCTAAGAGACAAAAGAAGAAGTCTGAAACCTTTTCCTCTTGGCACTGCTCGCTGCATCCTGAGAGAACACCACCCGTGTAGGTCCTGCACACCCCCAGCCGCTGCTGGGGACCTATTCCTGCTGCTGCAGCTGAAGCAAACCCCAGAAGGAACCTTCCTGGGAACTTCAGAAATACCTTGCTGGGAAAACACTTCCCTTACCTTTGCTGTGTATGGGAAGCTAAAACACAAAGGGAAATAACTTACTCCAGATACACAACTCCTCACATTTGGCTACTGAATTGGCAGAGACCGGAGTTACCTGGTTCAGTGAAGTGACTGGAAAGTGCTAATTTTAAGGATTTGTTACTGACCAAAGCTTAGATATTTTCAGCCGAACCCTTGCACGTCCCCAAAGCAGCCACGAGTATTTATCTGCTGTGCTTGAAAATGTCAAGAACTTGGTCTATTTTTATATAGAAAAACTTGGTATTAAAATACAAGCAGCCTAAATCCCATTGTCAGACCAACCTTCTTCCAGCTACAGCTTTTCCTCGTGCAGGACCACAGAAACTCTCAGGATGATTTAAGTAAGTAGTTGTCTAAGCAACTCAGTGCAAAGGTTAGAGGGGAAATTTTAAACTATGCAATCAAGAGGTGCTTGGCTTTTCATCACGGGGGTCTGGCTTTGCTTTCTTCCTGCAGACATGTATTTCTGTTCACAGCTCAGATACATCACAGACAGTGCTCAGTCTGTGTAACTGAAATAAACCAAAGTGTAACTGTCTGAACCGTGTCTATCTGTACTGGAAACATCTGTGTCTACAACAGTTTGTTCCTCTAAATGCATCCTTACCAGTACAGCGATAGCATCAGGGCCCATGTCTTGCTCCTGCTGCCAGTCCTGCACCCAGTTAGTGCTGGGATGTCAGAGATGACCTCATGCTCTTCACAGCTGGGAGAAGGAGCCAAGGGCCCAACCTGCTCTGAGGACAGCCAGCAGGGTCAGAGTCTGCACCTTCAAACCACCATCACTTCAGACTGGCTCTAGAGAAAGAGGTTTCAGTTAACAAATATACTCATCTAAATGAGGAGGGCCTTGCCCCATTAAATAAACATTATTTAGATTCTAAAATAACTCCCTCATTGCTGTCTAGCAGTTGGCTGTAAGGTTTGTACACACACAAAGGTAAACACAGAAATAGTGCCAGAGTTGCTGGGGTCAGAATTCCATGCCAAGGCCATGAGCAGGCAAGTGCTGTGTTTGTTTGCATAAGCAGCGGCATCATGGTCAGTTTGGAAACAACTTCAGGGAGCTCCACTGAGACTTCTACATTTTTTCAGCAACAAATTAGAAAACTCAAAGACAGCGTTTCCTTCACGTGTTTACAACATTCTGCACAGTGCCCTGCTGGACTGTGTTTATGGGGTGTTATTAATCCAACCCTCAGTGCCTGAGCAGACTGGACAGTGTGCAGTTTCTTTTCTTACACTGCAGAGCAGGAGGAGGTTTGTTTTCTTCTGGTTGGTGTTGCTGCCTCTCCCCTGTGACTCCATGTGCAGTGTGGAACACCCGACCTGCCTCAGCTGTGCAATAAAAGCCCAATCCCACCCTGGTTCTTAAGTTACTGACACCTCACTGCCTGTGAGCTGTATATCAGGTACCTTACCTTTGCCTTGAGAGCACTCTGCTGCTGTCCTTCCCCATCTTCTCTCTCTGTTTCATTACCCTTAACTGTGGGCATCTGACACCTGAAGAAAACGAAACACAGATGATGATCAAGAGATGAATCACTTTTGTTGCTCCTGGCTTTTGGGGAGTTTTCAGGCTGTCACTCAAATAAAAGAAGGCAGTAAACAAATCTGACTTTTCAGCCCCACCCTTCCACGTGTTTGTGAGACTCACAGCTTGCTCCAGCGGCCAGGATGTGTTCACAGCTCCCGTACGGCGCTACAGGAGCAGGCAGAGAGAAATCCAAACAGCCCAGAGCAGCTGAACTTCCACTGTGTTGTGCTCCCAGGCAGCCAACAGCTTCAGGGTCCATCACCTTCTCTGCTCCTGGCACGTGGAGTCACATCCTGGAACACACGCTGGGAAAAGCAATTCCCCCCATTAGTGCTGCTGCACGGACAGGGTTGGAACAACCTGACAAGCCAAGACTGTTTGCAACCCAGCAGAGTCAAAGCCTGTACTGAAAATGTGGCAAAAGGCAAGAAATACATCAGCTTCACTAAGGAAACCATGAGGAATAATCACCTCTGCTAAGAGCACCTTTAAAAGAACAGAGGTCATGCAACTCCACAACAACCATGGGCTTTTCAGGACAAGTAATAAAGCATGATACTGACTTTCATCAGTCAATGCAACATTTAAATCAAGACTCACAAGGCTTACAGGTGGTGGTCGTGTCTCTCCTTCACTTGCTCATCACTTTGGAAATGAATAAGGAAGACTGGGTAGCAGTGAGGGGTTATTGGCACCTCAGGGGTGGGAGCCAGGCAGGGCAGGACAGCCTGCACAGAGCAGGGGCCCCGGGGGAGTGCTGACACACACAATGTTACTGCCATGGGGCAGGGGACATTTTTAAAATCCTGACACCTCCATGGTAACAATACCACAGCCATCACAGGTTCTCTGCAATATTTACTGGGAAAGCAACACTGAAAAGAGCCCAGGAGCTTGTGCCCCAAACTGCTCAAGACTCGGGTGAAATTTCATTCTTAATTTCAGAAGATTTAAAATGTCACTTCCTAGTGAAAGCTTGAGTCAAGAACACCAACAACCACTTGCTTTGAAACAAAATTTCAGTTAGCAGGGAAGCATGGCTGTAGGGAAAAATGGTTCTACCCAAGACTTACCTTCTGCTGGATGAGTACATGCACAAAATACATACAAAAAGCTGTAAATGAATTAAACTTTTGTCATCCGGCACCCACCCTACACTTTCTGCCATCATTAAATATATTAAAAAAAAACCCACTTTTGTGCCCTTTACAGTATGTAGGCTCAGGGCAACAAAAAAGCAGATGCAGTAGAAAATCCAGGTAACAAAACCAACGCCCCACAGCGTACCAGGCTCTTATGAACAGCAGCTACCACTCACTGACTCTGAACTGAACAACAACCTTGCTCTAAACTGCTCATCAGAGAGAATCAACCCACACGGGTGATTTTAAATGATCAGATACGTACAAGGTCAAAGCCTTTCACTGCACTCTTTGGAAGAAACACTACTGCTATCCTCAAACATACATTGTAAAATATAAACGTTAACATGGCTCACTGGTAAATACCAAGCATGAATGATGTAAGGGATCAGAACATGATCTGGATGCAATGCTTAAAGCCTGATGTCCAGATTTCACACTGCTGTCTGAAAATCAGGCTCTCCACAAGTTTTCATTTCTGTCATTTCGAGCCCCCACGTCCTGTTCTGTACCCCCAGGAACTCTGCTAAGACTCTCAGGTAACATGAGATTAAGCCTTTCCACAAATTAAGCAATAGAAAGTGTTTTAAATACTCCAGTACCTGCTTGTCCCATCCATGAGCAAGGTGGAAAAAGGAGGCAGCACGGGTGCTTTGTCAGTCAGAATGATCACCCTCAGTCTGCTATGAAGGGACTCCTCCAGCCTATGCATTCAATGTAAGGGTCAGGAACAGAGCATTAAAATTGTCAACAAAACACAACGTCAATCTCTAAGACTTTTTGAAAGCCACGGCCTCTTCATTTGATTATGAGCACACAAAAAAAGTAGCATAAACAAAACCCAGACCGATAGGTTCATGTCTGCATCACTTCTGTTTCAGTACAAACCCTAGGAGTTCACTGGCTAAAAGCCCGCTGGGATCCTCAATGCAGAGTTCATTTAACATCACATTCTCTTCTGAAAGTTTGTAAACTACTACTGATGCCATAATTCAAGTATCCTAAAAGAGAGGAAAGTTAAGATAGCAGTATCATCAGTATTTCATTTGGCAAGCTGTTCTTATTACACAGGTAAAGAGAAAAAACCTACCTGGCTTTTCCCAAAGCATGTGAGAAGTTTTATGTCATCTTTACTTCAAGGAAAAAAATTCAAAGGAATGTCAGTATCACATTGGTAAGTGTTTCAGAAATAAGCACATTGCCTGTAACTGAGAAGGGTTAGTCACATAACACCCCCACACTCTCCCCTCAACAGTCTGATCCATTTACTGCTTACTTGAAAGGTTATTACACACTAATTAGTGAATAATGCCATTAAAAATCCTAGGCAAATTTACACAGAATGAGACTTTCCTAAGCATCATAAAAGAAAAGCAAACTCCAAAATATTTGGAGTGCAAGAGATGCGTTTTATTGTATGCCCGTTACGATGAGTAACACATTTAGAAATAATAATCCCACATAACAGTGACAATCTTATTTTACAGCGTGTACATCATTTTTTACAGCCACATAAAACACGTATTTGTCTAAGAGATTTCCCAAATTTAACTTTTTGAAGTTTAGAAATATAAAAAAAATTTATTCTCAAGGAACTGATTCTCATCTGGTGCAAAAAACAAAAATATGGACATTATCTGAAACACAAAGCCACAATATAGCATGAAGTTACAATTTATCATGTGAACAGCTGTGTGCAAACATGAAGCAACTAAAAAAGTAAAAAATACACATTATATGCATAACATTTATGAACAGGTTTTTCATTAAATAGCCCTAGACCAGCTTGTTATATTAAGCGCCATTTGATTTGCAGCATGCTAACACAAAGCATTGTTTAAAGGGATGCATATTTTAAATGTATACACTGTAAACTGAAGATCCACCTCCAAACTCTAGTGGCAGCATATTTTTCTGGTTAAATACTGCATATATACTTTCTTACAGATTGAAAATGCATGTTTATAGTATGGTATAGATTTTTTTTCTTTTAAAGAATTGATTAAAAGGTGCAATTTTATGTCTATATTGAAAATTTTGTATTAGGAGGCAGGACAATAATTGCCATACCTGTTAAGAACACTGCCCTAAAGAACTTCTAAGTACTCTGAATTTTAATTAAAAAACCCCTACGTTTTTCAACTTTGTTTTTTAATATTCTCTTTAGAGAAGATTTTAAAGTAGTGAGGAAAAAAAATGTGTTGTCACAACACTATGAGCTGCATCCATTTTATCCTTAAAAAAAAAAGTCAAATTGAAAGTTAATTTGTTATATGTGCCATACTGAACAACATTCAACTGTAGTTTCAGATAAAAAAGGGAAATTATATACATACACATCTTTAACCCTAGCACCAGAACACCACCTTTGAGATCATAACATAATGCTATATTTTAAACATTATATCCTGCAACAAAATAGGTTAGCAGCTTTGGAAACCATTAAAAAATTACTCGTTGGACCTAAACTAATAAAGGAAACAAAAAAGTTTCCCAGTGAAATGTTTAAAAAACTCCAAACAAGGGATGACCCCCCCCTAAATTTGACCAGCTCTGGAATTTAATTCCCAGACATGATTTAAAAACGTTATGATCAAGTGCCCGACTAATACTCTCCTTTCAAAACTGCACAAGAAGTCAGACTCCTCTGTTGCCTTTGCAAACTATTTGTAAATAACCCCACCTGTATCTGAACTGTTTTCATATTGGAGACAAACACTGTTACTGACAAAAAGGGTAACACAATCATCTTCGTTTTTGTCTTCTATAGCTTAACAATGTGTAATACTATTAATTTGAAGACATTCATCCATCTTTCTGCAAATTTAAGACATTCATCCATCCTTCTGCATTCCATAGTGCTCTTTAGGTTCTGATAAGCAACAATCATAGGGCTATGAGATCCCCTGTCAACCCTAATACTTTTAAGACTTTTAATACAAAGAATGTAAAGTTATGATTTAATATCAAGCTTTGAAACCAGGAGAAACAGTTCATGAGATTTTTTTTTTTTCCCCAATTAGCATATCACAGTTTCTAAATTGCTTCCTTCTGGAGATCATATATTACATTATGGCCTCTTTGTGGTGCCTCATTATATGCTGATTTTTTTCAGACGGTCTACGGAATCCCTTTTTGCAATACTCACACCTATGGGGGTAGTCTTTTGTGTGTATTGATATTACGTGTCGTTTAAAGCCCGACGCATCCGTAGTGCTATATTCACAATACTGGCATTGATACACTTTTCTTCCACTGTGGGTCTTCATGTGCTTCTTCAGTTCATTCTGCTGCCTAAATCCTCTTTTACATCTTTTGCATTTAAAAGGCAGGTCCTTGGTGTGAACTGAGAGGATGTGCCCACTAAGTACAAAAGGATCTGAGGTTTTAAAGTCACAGTGCCTACACTGATGGATCTTCTTACCTTTATGGGTCTCGCTATGCTTTTTGAGCTCTGACGGCCGGTGGAAGCCTTTCTCACACACCTCACACTTGTGGGGAAAATCCTTTGTGTGAACTGAAATGATGTGTCGTTTCAGGTCACTCGAATTGGTGCTCTTATGGTCACAGTGTGGACACTGGTGAGTCTTATGCCCTTGAAATAACTCTGTGTGCTGCTGCAGTTCTTTCTCGTCTGTGAACGCCTGGGGACAGTGCTCACATTTAAATGGCAAATCAGTCCCGTGTTTGGTTTTGATGTGAGTTTTCAGATTGGACTGATCAGCACACCTGAAGACACAGTGCTGGCACTGGTATGGCTTCTCCCCAGTGTGGGTCCTCATGTGCTTTTTCAGCTCTGACGGATGACGGAATCCTTTCCCACACTCCACACACACATGAGGGAAGTTCTTACTGTGAACTGCAAGCAGATGTCTATTGAGTAGTCCCTGCTCTGCAGTTTCATAGTCACAATATTTGCACTTGTGTAGCTTGGGCTCCTTGTCCCTCAGAATTAGTTTATTAGAACTCAACGGGCTCGCTTCTCTGTATCTTCGCGTGTATTCTGTAAACTCATGGGTTTTATCAACTTTATTTATAAGTTTATGGCTTTCCAGGTGATTGTGGAAACTTACTTTTTTGTTCGTTGTAAAGTCACAGTCTGTGCACTGGTATTTCTTCTTAATCATATGATCTGGATGGTTCTTCATATGCCTTTTCAAGAATCCTCTGGATTTAAATTTTTTCCCACAAATATGACAAGGGTAAACTGTTAGGGGCTGTCCATCAGGACCTATTATAACAGCTGTTTTTAAACAAACAAAAACAAGTTATGAAGGAAACAAATTTACTGATTAAGAAGTTTTCAATCAGCCAACTGCTGTTCAGATTCATGCACTTACACTTGCAGCAGACAGAGAATGGTTCAGCAGTTTAAAAACAACCAATCCACAGCACCTATAGTTTATATAGTTTTGTTTAGAAACTGCTCAAACAGATCAGTAATTATCAGATGTGCAGCGAATATATCCACGATTACTTTTTAATAGCTTGCAGAACTCAAATGAATTGCATCAGCCCTAAGCATACTGACTTTGAATAGCAGAAATTATGACATTTTCTACACACAGAACTGGAGGGGGGAAGGACACAGGAAATATGCAAATCATCAGTTTTATTTTTAAAAGTTTGCACCAGCTTAAAAAAACAAAAGGAATAGTACAGGAGTGAGTGGCACTCCATGACAATACGCATAACCATACAGTGTTTACCTGTTTGCCATTGCCTGGCCTCTCCTCTCCTCCTTTTCTTGGTTTTTTGTTTTAGCACTCTATTAGTGCTAATGCTATCACAAATCTGCAGGTATTGTGTTGCATTACCGTTTTTGTTTTCTAATCGTGTATCCAAGTTATTTCCTAGAAACAAAAATTAGACACCATAAAAAACCTTAAACAACTTTTTTCTTCGGGACTGATGACTGGAATTGCACAGCAGCTTATCTACTCTTTACAAAAATAGCACCCATTCCTCTACCATGATCATACATACACAAGAGTAGCTCCAATATAATCACTACGTCTTTGCTGGCAGAAGTCAAGAATGTACTTGTTTATGATTAATTTTCAAATGTATTCCTTGACTTCTCATACTTCTCAATACATTAATTTCTTATGAGTTATGCTGGTTGTTTCCTTTTATTTAACTTGCTTTTACTTCTTAACAACTGCATTATCTCTTTTCTGACTACAAAACTCGATTAAAAAACCTGGCAGATCCTCCCAACTTCCCCACCTACTCTGCAGGCCTACAACACATCTAGAGCTGTTTTCACTTCACAATAGTAAAGACTGTGGAGCCTTTCAACATATACTTTATGGATAATTTTTGGCATTCACTTATTTTCAAATACAGCAAGTTAGCTTTAATGCTGTACCAAGCACAGTTACAGGTTCTTACCTGCCGCTTGACCATCTTCGTATCTTCTGGGGAGTCGCCTTTCATCTCCTGCAGAAAATGGTATTTCAGTCATTATAAATCACAATTCTCTTTAAAGACAATGGCTTTGAAAGTCTGGTAATGAGAGAAAACTAACTCAGCTAATAAGTAACAGCCTAACTCTACCCAAACTGAGATGCACGGTTCACAATCAGTTCAGTGTTCTGTGACTGTGAGCCCCAGGGAATAAAATGACCTCTTTGAGAACAGCTGATACCCACTGAAGCTGTGTCTGCATGCTCACCACGCTGACTGTCTTCCCTGCTTTTCATAAATAATATGCTCAGCTCTGCAAACTTTTGACCTCATTGATAACCTCAGATACCCATCCAGAAATGAGGTTATTGGAAATCCACCCTTTGTTCTTGAGATAGAAGTACTTTATCTTTCCAGAGTAGATAAGATGACTTGTACCTTATCAGCAGCTCAGCACTCGTCTACATGAGGCACTACAAAGTTCTGGGAGATGGGGAAGTAATACCTTAAGAGTATATTCCTCATTTTGGACTGAAAGCATTTACTGCTACGTGCCAAGGCCCTGTGGTTCTACACCACTTTTATCAGCCCAAACACTGTGCTCAGAAATATTGCACCAATTAACTTTATCTGACTAACTTGCTTACTTAATTATAACATAAACCACGGATGACCCGATACCCTCTGAATATACATTTAACACATCAAAATCGGAGAAGAGAGGATGAAATAAAATATTCAGAATTCACAGTATATATTAAGAAGACATTTCTACTATATGAAGCATGGCTGCAGAGAACAAATTACCTCTTACTTTTTGCTTCTAACCTGAAGGACTAACAGGCTTAGAAGAGGTCTATAAACTGGAATTACGAGGATGACGTTTACACATTTATTCCTACTATTGCTTTTAAGGTTATTTCCCCTCCCTCCCAGCTAATGTAAAATACTTAAGGCTATTCTTATTTGTAAGATCTTCAACAGCCAACTTAACCGACTGTTACAAACTGAACCTTCTGCACCTCTGAGCTGGAACCAAGAACAGTACAAAAGTTCTCCTAGCAGCTTTCCTTCCTACTTCATAGAACTCACCATACAGCAATTCATTCACGATATGCAAGATGATGCTAAAGTGATCTGTAACTGTTTGACAGGCCAGCAATGGGAAAAAACACCAGTGTAAAAATGAAACTGGTTCCTTTACTGAACTGCAAAACCATAAGGACTGGGCGTGGAAAAGGTTATGAATGACAGCAAGGTAATTTTTCACATCATTTCAGCAACTCCACTAACTGACACAGCTGAAGATCAGGAGGAGCTGTTTTCAAACCCTTAGGACAATGTGAGAGATGATCACACTTGCACAGATTCTGGAAGCTGGATTAGGGAGGAAATAACGTCAGGGGTTCTCAGAAAACAAGCACCCAGATTCCTACCGTAAGCAGCAGCCCAAGCAACGGGGACAAAGGTTTTGTTCACGCCAGAGTCTTCAAGCTGTGTGTCTGGAAGTGATGTAGCCTCTTCTTCACCTACAATAACTTCCATATAAACTTCATCTGCTATTTCAGCACAGCCTGGATTAAAGGAGAAGAACAAATCTTTAATTTTATTCTGCTCATCCTAAATTTTCCTTCACTTAATTCGCTCTCGCTCTGACTGCTACCCGTTACAAATTACTTTCCTTCCTTTGGCATTTAGAACCACCCCTTCCCTTAGGGGATCATTTATTCAGACATTCCTTAAAGAGAGAAAACACGTATCAATAAATACAAATCCAAAACAAATACCAACATAAATTCAAATACACAAACTTAAAAACTTGCAACTGATGACATTTATTTGCCACTTTGCCAGAAAGCTGCTGAAACAAGGCAAGTCACAGTAGGAAAACAGAAAAATGAGAAATTTGACTAACCTCATTAACTTCATCCATGGACATGTTAAATTTAATATAAATAATGAAATGATTGCATACAGTATGCACAAAGTGCATTTATCCACATCACTTTAAAATAATTATAGCCTGCTCTTTATTTTTAGGGAAGATGAGCTTAGTTTTCTACTACTTCAGGCTGAAGAATCCTTCAGAAAAATTAAAAAAGTTCTTGAGAATGATGTTTATATTGTTGTACAAAACAGCATGAGAAACAAAAATGTTTCTTATTATGCTTACTAATATCTTCATCTTCCTGAGAAGAGTCCTTAACAGCCATGTAAACCATTTTTTCTCGCTGCATTCTACCAACACCTCCTTGTTCAATTACTCCAGCTACAGAATGTCCATTGTGAAAGTCACTCTCTGTGACAATTTCTGTCCCACCTTTCATGAAAAAGAAAAAGAAGTTAAACATATTATGTAAAAAAAAAATAATCTCCTGTTGAGATTAATTTCAGAATTATTTTTTTTCTTATTTAATACAAAGCTATTTCATAAAACTCCACCTAAATGTTTTGACGTCTGTGTCTGTCATAAAATCATGCAAGTTTGATACTTTGGGGCAGAAAAGGGAAAAGTTCTCTCAGTGTCTCCTGATAAACTCAAGACTGAACAGCCACCACCCAGGAAGGATCAAGAGCCTTTTGTTCATGCTGGCAGTGAACTCGGGTGTGACTGGAAATGTGCATCTGCTCATGCCCACCAGAAACACAACTGGGAGCAGCTCACAAGAACATCCCTGCTCTAAATTAGTTTTCAGCCACAAGAGATTCTGATTCCTCCTGCTGCTGCATTAGCAGTCTGTCCCTCAAGACTGAGAGCCTGTCCCCAGAGGAGGAAACCAGGGCCTGGCCCACAGGAGCTGGCAGATGAAACAGATCTCGCAGTAAGGGACGTTAAGCTCCTGCTGCTCCAGATCCTTTCCCCATGGTCTCAGAAAGCACATGATCTTCACAACCCCTTTCTCATATTTTAAGGGAAAAAAGCATCAAATACTGAAAATCCCTTACAGAAACACTCACTAACCCTTGGCTGAATCAGATATTTCACCACCCTATTTGGAATAGGCAGTATGTTAAGCTACTTAGTTAAGGTTAACTACAAGGCTAAGGGAACCTTGTGAAGGACTTGATGAATAGGCACCAATATCTACACTGTATCATCCAAGCAACTCATAAGACAGTCTTAACTAACTCTGAACCTACCCTGAGAGACAGAGAAAACCAAAGGCAACTGCCCTATTAGCTAGGAGTCTGATCATCCCTGGGACGATTCCCTTCTGCCATTAACCTGAGCTGGAAAGATGACTTGTTTCTCAGAGGTGAAAAATAAAGGCATCATCTAGCCAAGAATTTCCTGAAGCAGCAGTTCATGCCACTTGGAAAACAGTGCCAGGATTGTTACCAACTGGAGGGCTTTGCTGACCTAATCCATAGCTCTGTGTGAAGTCTGAGATTTTCAGCCTTCCCCTCTCTCTGTGTTAAGGCCACTGAAGACTGTTCAGTGAGAGGAACCCACTCCAGAGGCTTCTCTGTGCTCACAGACTCTTGCAACATCAGAGAAAAGCAGCAGCTGAAAAACAGCTGCAGACACCCAAGCACTTCTACATTTGGGCTTCGGTTGCCTTAAAATAAAAACTGCTAATCAAAAAGGAACTTGAGACTAATATACACCCAGTATTTACTGCATATGGGCAGCCTCCACAAACATCACATTCTACACAGCATTCCAGTGAGTGCATTACTTGAAAATAAGAATAAACGAAAAAAAACCCCAACAAGCAAATAGACCCCGAAGTACTTCATACTACTGGAATACATAGAATTTAAAAGGTACCTATTTCGACATCATCTTCAGCTTCAGCTTTAAATATGTACACTTTGATAACTTCTGAACCAAAACCATCATCTTTAGCAACATCATCGTTTGCCACCTCAGTACTGATTTTCAAGGGAGCGCTTCCTATATGGTCCAATTTTTCTCCAACATCATCCACTGTAAAGACAAAGAGAATAATAATGAGGCTCAAACACATTTTTTAAAATCACAGTAATCAGCAGCATGATTTTCTGCACTATTATCCCCATGCACAGTGAAGGTTTGCATTCATAAATGGCCTTTACAAAACAGTTCATCTCAAGACACTGAAAAGAGATTCTGTAAGTTCAGTGCTCATTTTATTGCAACCCAGGGAACGTGGCAAGAATTACAGAATGAAGAACACAAGAGGGAGCTTGTCATCAAAGGGAGCGTGGTAATTGGCTGTGCCTGAGACTACTACACTTAGAAAGCAAAAATGCATCAGTAAGTAAAATCAAATAACTATCCAAAAATGTTAAAAATTAACCCAGACTGCCTGTTACTGAGTCTCAAAAAGTTTCACTGCTCTGAGACACTGCTGATTAGAATTCAGTAGCTGATACTCTTACTGAGAGTGATGACTCTGAGTATGCTCCCAGTGAAAGAACTGTGCATCAAGAATTTCACTACATCTTCACCATAGAAGAAATTCCCATTTTAACCTCTTTATCACTTGCAAACACACTAATTAACAAAGATTATTGTACAATATACAGATGATTAAAAGGTGCAGTGAAAATAAATCCAACCACTGCTATGTGGAATTGACTTCTTGTTCTTCACTACCTAACCTAGTCATCCTTATTATTCACACTCTACACACAACACTCATTTTGTTTATACAACAAAAATTACATTCAAACTATCAAAAGTCTAGCAGTAACACTGTTTTGGTAAAAAGGGGGATTCACACAGGTGCCCCATATATATACCCGTGTGCTTAGGGGCATGGGTTGGTGGTGGACTCAGCAGGACTGGATTAATGATTGACTTGATGACCACCTTAAAGGTCTTTTCCAACCCAAATGATTTGTTGGTGACTCCATACTCAGAACTGCCAGCACAGAGGCCACTGAACTCAGCACCTTCCTGACACACATCTTGCCAGCACACTCCTCTTGGTGGGTACAACAGCTCCTAGGCAGACAGCCACACACACCTGTGCAAGGCACAACACCCACCCAAGCCTCTAAACAGAGAACAATCCCACTGAACGTGACCTTGAATTCAGTGCATTCCAGGGAAGCTGTGATTCACTGCACACATAACATTAACATTGAAGTGCCAGCAGTGTTTCATGGCCAAGAACAGCATCCATGTGGCCACTGGGAGCTGCTTACCTGGGGATGGCTGCAGTGGTTCCCTGCCCCCAGGGCAGTGATGACTGCTCCTGAAGAGCTGCCTTCAACCACCTCAGGCTACACCCGGTGTACTGAGGGCCACTGGGGTCAGGTTAAGCTTTCCTGAACACTCCAGGCAGTCACAGAGGTGGTTTGGAACCTGCTAGAAAAGGAGCAGATGCCTTTCCTGCCGCAGTGTGGGAATCTACCACAGCATTCCCAAACTAAGCTCTTCTCACTCCCGGACAGCATTGCACAGAAACACCTATCTGAGCAACACTGCTTTTCATCCCACACCGAGGGACCTTATCTCTATGTCACAGATCTTGGACTGAGTACAGAAGTTACTGAGGACAGAACTAGACAGAATATCCGTAAGTACAAACAAATATTCAATTTTAGAGCCTCTCAAAATTACACACTGATGAAAATTCAACAGGAAACGTTTTAAAAATCCTATGTTTTAGCTGTTTCTTTTTGTAAATAAGAGATAATTGCTTTGCTGAAAAAGTATCAGACTTGGATCAGTAGAAAAAAAAGAAAATTTCATCAGGGAAGGTTTTTGGTTTTTAATTAAAAACATCTGTATCTCTGTTAAAATTGATGCCACCAACTTCAGCACCTTAATCTGTTAAAAATCTGACCTGCATGGTGTTCAGGTGACCTTGCAGGACAATGAAACAGTGAGAGTATGAACACCACGGGGGAGAAGGCCACAACAGAGAATGTGTTATTCTCCTGTGACACCAAAGTTTACCAGTGTCAGGTTATCAGTACATCTTCATACGCAGTGTTACTGCATCTGCTAGGGGCATTTTTTTTATGCTGGAGTTATTAGAAGAGAGGATTATGCATCCTCCACCAACAGGAAAAGGGAATATGTTAAAAGCTACTTATCCTGGAAAATGTATTTCCACACATCTGCTCCGTTTGAATTTATTGCAGACCATTATCTTTTCTGCAGGGCTTTTAACATTTTTATAAATGTTTCTTATCCAAATTCTTCAAAATTACACACGTGCTTTTAATTTTAGCACAATGAACATTTCCACTACATGTGAGAGTCTTTGAGGGACTGGAGGTAACAGTACAAGGCAGGAGTGATTTTATGTATCTATATACTTATATATACACATATATATATAGCATCATGGCTAGACATGCTGCCAAAACACAGAGAGAATATTTAAAGACGGGGGGAAGAAATCACTAATTGTAAGCTGCTACTGTAATTTTAGAGTTGGTAGGTGGTAGGGAGTTATTTTCAAACCTGCAACTCAACATCAACGTTTCTAAACCCATTATAAAGATAATACAGTATCAGTTTAACACAGAAAATGAACATTTCAGTACTGGAAAGTTATTTAACAACAACTTCCTACTGAACAGCGGAGTAAACAATCACACAGATGCGGTAAGAAGTTTTCTTTATGGCAAAAGTTTCCAAGCATGTAACTAATATTGGATGACAGTGACTGTACACCACTATGGGTCTGGTGAAATTAGAATAAACAGACAATTTTAGATTAGTTGCCTTATAGGGACATCAACTGCAGTACAACAAAGATTACATAAAGAAAGGAAAATGAGGATTTTTTTCAGTTTTTCAATTTTCTAAGAAGTTTTCAGCCAAAACAAAGTAAAATACATGAACATAGCAAGTATGCTCACATGCTGTCTTTTACCCATTCCAAGTAAAGCCCCAAAATCTTTAATATCCTTTGAAAAACAGAGAGCCCTGTCTTAAGAGGGGCAAACTTACAACCTTATTTTTAAAATGAGTGGTTACTCCCACATCATAATCCATCCTGGGCTTTTTGAAAGGTCTTCAGTCACTATAGTTTTAAGCTAAATCAATGGAAACACAGCAGGAAGCCTGTGCAGCCAGGGCCTCTGGAATCACTTTTCTAAGAAAGCAAAAGTGAAATGTAACAAAATTTGAAAAATATAAACTGGACTGAGAAAATGATACCGATACAGACTGGCATTTGTAAAATGTTTTCAAATACCTCCACAACAGACACTGAACCAGCAATTGCTGTTGCTTAAATTGCTGCCTTGTATGAAGTAAATTTCATGGTTTCAATCTGGTTTCTAAACACATTAGGTAAGGGGAAAACAATCAACACAGCAGGACACACGATCTCTGTCAAGTTCCAAAACATCAGGACTTCTTTTAAAAATAGATTGTGAAAATACTTATTGTCTAAGTAACATGACTTCAGTCCCAGACTGCTAACCCATCAGTGCTAAACCGGCTGATGCCTTTTCCCAGGGGCAGTTCTCAGCAACAGGAATGCTTACTTCATGGCAATGGAACACGCAAGTGTCTTCCAGATCTGACTCATCCACCAGAGGCACTAAACACTATTAGCTCGTCACTTAAAATTAACTGAAAAAACACAACAGAGAACCTTTATAAATATATGCTGAATCCTCCTGATTAAACAAGGTTTAAAGGAAAACCCAGCACACTTCCAGCTTTAAACTTACCTTGCTTTGCTGTTTTCAGGTGTGTGATGTCCAGATTCACCGTGGATTGCCAGCTCCCAATTCATGTGATGCCTCAGCACGCACTATGCTGGTGATATCACACCCACCATAGGAGCCCAGAGGGATAACATGAGGGCAAGATAAGTCCCGTGGTTTTACGATTTTTCATATTTTTCTAATGTCTGGTGTCCTTATTTTATAGCCCATAGGTTACAATAGAGGAGTATTGATATTAAACTGTTTAGCAAATTATGTCACACTGTATCGTAACAGACTAAAAAGGAGGCGGTGGTGGAACAGTACCTTACCCCTAAAGGCCAGCTCCAGAGTTGTTCTTTGGTGGGTATGAGGTCCCCAACATAGTGCATGCAGGGCCAACACACGGATCGGGGGCTGGCAATCCGCTGTGGGTCTGAATATCGCAAACCTGAAAAACAAAAAAGGGGATGCTTTAAGCTACACGTGTGCTGAGCCCCCCTGGCAGCACGGGATGTGCCCATCACTTCCCCTCCTCAGCACCACACTGGGGGCAGTCATTCTGCATCAATGTCCTTTTTAAGAGCCCCTTTTAAACACAGAGATTTAAAGCACGGGACCGTGCGTGTCCTGTGGCACACGTTGTGGACGCATCAAAAAAAAGGGTTTTCACTCTTATAAGCCTAACTTCAAAAAGCTGAATTCATAGCAGAGTAGGGATAACCTTTCAGCAAAAATTCCCAATTACAAAATCACACGCAGCCACTTTACACAACTATCAAGACAAACTTATTATTTTCCAAATGGTATTTACAGAAAAATATAATCACCAATAGTGTATCAAATATCCACGTGGGAATGTGGTCCTAAACTGGTAAAAATCACCTTTCAGTAGATTTAAAACATAATTCCCAACAAAAGAATAAGGTAAGTTGAAATTCCACGCTCGGCTCAGCTTCACACCCTGCAATGTATTATTGTATAAGTTCCCAAAATGTGTTCCACAGAACAGCTGCTGGTGTTCCCCAAGGGCATTATCTGTCATTTTATGTAAAGTACTCCCCTTTTAGATGCTAAATTTCATTAAAAGACAGCTAAGTATTTTGAGATTCTTTAAATCTATCATTTTGGTAAGATTTACATCATAAAAAAATTCAACAGTCCTCTATATGCACCCCGAAAGAAAGATCATAAAATTACCTTCCTGCAATATTTACTGAACATTTAATTTGACAGTTTATAAATGTAAGTAAATAAAAAGGGTTCCAAGCTGCTTGATAAACTGAGGCATTTATCTATTCTATATAACAGATTATCTTCATAAACATAACAAACTCAAGGCTAATTTAAAAACAAACAAAAAATTAACAACTGCATAAGACTGATTCATTTTTTGCTGGAAAACAAAAAAATCAGTAACAGATACTTTGCTGGATCAAGCTGGCATTCCCAGCATGATACAGGCTCAAAGCTTGTCATAGGCAAGAGGCTGCCTTAATTTATCTGAAATCATTACTTAAAACAAAATTCCAGATTAATAATATAGCTTCCAACTGTGATTATTGTATTATAAATATATAGAAACGTGATTTGCTGAAAACTAGGGCTCACACTGGCTCTGAAACACTGCGAAAGCCATCGGGTAACTCGCTGAAAGGTCAGAGATGCTCTGTCTAGGGGCAGTGACCATCATTATCAATCACTTCTCTACCTGAGAAGGAATTCCAAAGATGACTTTACTTACAATTACAAAGGTGCAGTTGGCAACACCGCAGTTACAGACTACAACTCATCGTAAGCACTCTGTTAGAAAGGAGGAATTCTTCCAGTGAAACAACTGGCTGTAGAAATGCTGTTCCTTTATTAACAAACACACAGGGATTTTGCTGTTGTTCTAATTTGTTTTTAGACTGAGGATGTTTTGGTTCTTTTTCCGAAATACCCTTTTTGACTTCTGGCATTAGAGTAATGATAGAATGATATAAAAATCATTGCTGTCCATCCTCTACTGCACAAAGAATAAATACTGACAATGCATTTTGTGTAAGGGACATGAATGCTGTGCAGTACTGAAATCATTACAGTAACTATTTAGCCACGTCCTGCGTCTGGAAATTTTTAATAAATGCAGCTTTCTGTGAACAGACTGACACTTTGACACTCTTGGCATTGCCATTTTTTTTAACATATTGCTTTCTGACTAAATAAAACCTGTTTTGACCCACTCACATTTCAGTAACTGATTTGGAGAAGTCAAAAATCTAATGAAGTATCATACATGTTATCAAATTTGTGTAACAATAAGAAGTGGTGTCTTGAATGTAATTCAACCACTGAAGAAAGGCAACATACCTAGGGGTCCTTCAGTAGCTCTCACTCAACAAGTAGCACAGGACCACAGTTTCCTCCAAGAGCAGAATGCTGTGTGGACACCGGCATGGGCAGCCCCCTCCCAGTGGTGGAGAGCCAATCCACTGATGCACACAACCTCTTAATGTCAAGTTCAGTCCAGAACAGCACAACGTACAATAAAATGCCTACTATCATTTTTAATACAACTTAACAAACAATATTTTGTGGACATGTAAGAGAAAACTTTATGAGCTGGATACCTTAAAAACCTGTTTCTCTGTTGGATTCTACGGATTAAACCCAAAATATTCTTTTTACACAAATCTATGTAACATGGCAACATACCTGTGTATTTAAAAACATGTGGAATGTTTAACTTTCCAATGTGTTTTCCTTAATTCTCAGGAGTATCTAGTTTCAGGAACACAGACATACACACTCATTCATCCAACAGCATGAATGTCATTCTCTTTCTGGCTGTATCAGCAATAATGGATTTTTCATCACAAAAACCCAAATCCAGACACCAAGAATGAACTGGGCAACAGACTGTATCGGAGAGTTCCAGTACAGAACGCAGCCGGAGTCCAGTTACAGGAACTTCTCCCCACCAGACCACTCCTACTCCAGATAATCTCCTGTTTATATCTACCTTGGTTTAACTTACAAGATATCATTAGGTAGTCTTCAGAGGTACTCTTGCCATCATCATCATCTTCTGTTTTTATAGTCACTGTGGAGCCCGGAACAGAACCAGCTGCTTGAATGACTGCTTCAGAATCCGAGTTTGTGACAAGAACTTCTTCTGAAACCATTGTAGGCGAGTTGGCTCCTGACACAGAATCCTGCACCACGTGTTCCAGATGGCCATCAGGACCCGTAACAAGATCAGCCACAAACACCTGATCGGGAACTCGAACCGTTTCTGTTATTAGGTCAGAAGTCAAAACATGATCACTGGTATCTAAAGCTTCTTCAATAGCAACATCAGCTTCCAGCACAGAGTCAGGAACAATGACACCTTCTGTCACAACATCAGTCTCGGTGATGATGTCTGGTCCTTGGACAACTTCAGCAGCTAAGCCATGGTCAAGAGTTATTCCGTCATCGGTAACAACATCAGAAACTAGGACAGCTTCAGGGACTGATACAACAATGTGGTCTCCATCAATATGAGCAGTGCCAGCCATTCCAGCCACTATGAAACAATGATGAACGAGGAGAGAAATGTTAAAATCCTTACGTTGGCAATGAGTTTATCTAAGGAATGGAGTAACTGTACAGGTAAGTTAAGCACAGATGTACAAATCTGTTACTTTTCTCAATCCACACTCTACACACCACCTGCTACAGGCTATCCAAAGCACCCTGTATTCTTTAAATTCAAAAAAACAAAACATGCCACTTCTTTAGAACATAACATGAACTCTGCCCCAAATGTAGGCTTCACACTGTCGGTACGTTAAAAACTCCAGGCCAGTTTACAATTTCCTCTTTTTTAAAATTCCAGTTAGAAAACATTTGATTACAGCAGCAATCTGAACCTTCACAGGACTCCTGCATGACACTGGCAGTGTTGTAACAACACATTAACTGCTGTTACAATAAAAGGACTCTCATCCTTCAGCCTGCATGGGCCTTGATAAAAACAAATCATCAGTTTATGCAGTATTTATAGTACAACTTCCAACAACTTGTATGGCCAGAAGCAGAAACCTGGTTTTCATTAACAGACTTCACTGGCCAGTACTATTTGCAGACTTTTCTAGACACAAAAAAAGAATGCACAGTGAATTATTTTAACACACACATAAACAGTATTTTTAATATCAATGAATAAACACTCAAAAGAACGGTTTGAATTGTGAATGCAATTACTCTGGCACAGTCTGAGGGACATTAATTCACGTCAGAACAGGACACGGTCCTTCCCAGTACTCGAGAAGGTCATCTCCTGTTGTGATGCAGAAATGAAGATCCACAAAGAAAAGAGTAAAGATTTCTCGCTCTCCTTTCTCTAACCCTTCAAAATTGCTGAGGTTATTTAGCACTGACACCAAAAAGAAGCAGGACTCAATCAAAAAAAATAGTTTAGAAACTATTTTTTTTAAATCAGTACAGTCCCAGGACTGATGTTCTGACAGGAGACTTCTAAGCACACATGAACTTGCAGATTTAGCTAAATCTGTAAACTGCTGTTTATGCAATAAGCTACCTGTTGTCACACACAGACAGTATTTCCCACCACACTTTCTGAAATACCCTGAAGGAGAATTGGAGACAGTAATCAAGGTAAGCACACAAAATGCTGCTCACATCCTGCACTGGATGTTATCTGCATCTCCTGTGTGTTGGAGATTAACAACCAGTCAATGTGACTTGAAGCAGAAGCTCACACACCACAAAACACTGAACTCCAGGTGACAATCTCGGTCTCATCTAGAGCACTTTGGGCCCCAGACTTAAGCCCTTTTTTCTTCAAAATTACTTCAATATTTTGGAGTGACTACTTCAAGAGCAGCAACCAGAGTATAGACAGATGTATTACACAGCACCGAAATGTTGAATTATCTCAAAAACCCCAGCATTATTCTATTAGTCAACTCTACATCTTCATATCATTTATAAACATACAGCAAAAACCTGAAAAACAGTCTTGACTTTATTTATGATTTTGAATAGTTAAAATGTTTACCAAAATCCTGCATAATCATAGTGTGAGGCATTTTGGATTCTTGTGTTTGCAATCCAAGACTTCCACCACCTGGATCCATATTCAGCTAAGGTCATTCACAAATAACTGCAATGAAAGCAAAATTAGAGTTTATGTCAAGAGGGTTACCGTGCTGATTCGTTTTACTGGATTAACACCAAAAAGTGTTTATTCAAGACTTCAAGAAAAAAGCATGCAGTATTTCATATTGGTTCTTTTTCCGTGTTTTTTTGGGGGGTTTATTTTTTTGACCAAAAATCCTGAAAATGTTTCCATTCAAAATCCTACAGCAATCAAAAGAACTACACAAGGGTGAAATCAAACAAGTCAGTAATTCTTGGTCAGGACTTAACTGTTTTTTAATGCAAGACTTTGGCTCCTGCCTGGCCTAGAACACTTCTCTTTATGCTCTGTAGAATTTAACTGGAAAGTTCTTCTCAGATACCTTCAGCACGCAGAGGTACAGACTTCAACATTACTGCTCCTAGAAATAAAGTAAGCACAAGAAATGCCTAAACCTTCCATTTCTCCACTGCAAACGGAGCATTAGAATACTTCTGCAGTTTTCTGAGACCATCTCCATATGGCAACAGCTCACTGACAGCAAAGATCTCACCTGCAACACCAGCAGCATCACACCACAGTAAAGAACAATTCAGCACATGTTTGTAAGCAACTGAACCTCTCTGCAGGTAACTTACTACCTCGAAGCAGAAACTTTGTCCAGAAGTCAAGAAGTTTGTACATACTCTCCAACTGTGATTATGGATGTGTGGAGCTGCACTGAAGAAAGCTGAGAACTGTACTGGGAGTCTCAATTTTTCAGATTCTTTCACCATTTTTTATCTATCGGATACTTCAAAACAAATCTCAATGTGTAAATCTGATTGAATGTTATGTTTTACTATAGGTAGGTTTTGAAAAAGCTACGCAGTGCACTGGATTGATGAGAAGAAGAGTCCCAAAGCCAAGTTTCTCTTCCAGCGGCTGCGTGGGAACACCTCTACACCACTGAAAAGGTCTGACAAAAGGTCTGGTAAAAAATTCCATCAGTCCTCAGTTAGATTTGCATGAGTAGTGCAGAACTACCCGTTGTAACAGGCAACAGCGAAGTGTAAGAAAGGCCAACTTATGTCAATGTCTCCATTGCCATGATACTGGAGGAGCAGGAGTGCTCAACAGACGCCAGTGCTGACACCTCCATCTACCATTTCAGCATCAGGACTGTACCATCCATATTGGTTGACATTTTATTTCAAAACTGTCAGGTTATTCTAGAAATCTTATCTTCCAACACTGCTCCTTCTGTGCCGCCTCAGTGCTGCTGCCAGGGAAAAGCTGCTCCCATGCAGCTATCTGCAATACCCCGCTAGCAGAGAAGTTATCCTTTAAAGCTTCTGATCAAACAAACCCTTTGTACGCTTCTGCTGTTCTTCACTGTTACACCTGCACCTTGATTTTCTTTATTTTCTTTTGCTTTTCACAATTTCTCCAGCTCTTCTAACTCCCCTCAATGCTTAGGACCTCCTGTTCCTTGATTTCTCTTGTCAGCCTTGTCTGTTTTCCTTGGTCTTTTAAAACTACCCCAGTTCCTCACACCGTGTCACACAGCCACACCAGCCTTACTCCAAATTTTACTTCTGAGATTCTCACATTCATTAAAATGCAATTCAAATTATACCCAAGAATTCTCACACATGGGCAGTAAACGTTGAGCTTCCCAATGTTACCAAGACCTCTGCATCTGTCTTGAGGATGCTGAACCTCCTTTCAAAGTTACAGCTACACAAACTTGCTTTCAGAGAAGGAGAAAGAGGAAAAGTCACCGACCCACCCCAAGGAGGTCCAACTTCACTGAGAACACCAAAGAACTTGCATCACCCAGTGTCACTGTCATCCTTTCAGCACTTTCTCCCCATATTAACTGCTCAAACCAACTTCTCTCAAGTTGTCTTTAAATCTACAACACCAATTCCTGGCGTCGACAACAGCATCTCCTGCACAGCTACAAGAACTCCCCAGTGTAATTTCTTGGTGGTGCCAGACCAAGAGTCAGTGACTTCCACAGCCCAGCCAGTACTGTAAAAACACTATCAGTGAGGAAAGCAGTCCAGGGTTTAACTAACTCAATTCCACCCATGCAATCCAATTTCAACAGAGTTCTAAGTTTCAGGTCCAAAATCAGATTCTTTCATCATCGTAAGAATTACAAAGCAGCATCAGAACCTTCATGCAATGCTCTAAATTTTTGTCACAGCCCTCTGACTCTCCTATGGTAGCCAACAAATCCTTGCTATTACAAAACAACATACAGACCTAGACCATAAATGGCTGATTTAATATAGCAACTTCAGAATTAATGCGATGCTCTGCAACTTCCTGAGCACAGCCTTAACACTCAGATAATCATTCTTTTTTGGTGTAGATGGATATGAAAAATTATCTTGAAATTCTATCAATGGGGATTACAGGAAGAATAGATGCTAGGCTTCTCTTCCTTCTCAATAAGCAATTCAATTTCTTTTCAGATTACCTAATTAGATGCACAAATAAATTACACATTGTGCCACATAAAATTAAATACAAAGTAAGACTATAATTTTAAATTAAAATTTCTGCAAGGAAAGAAAATTATCACTAAAAAGAGTATTTTCCCAGCAGCTAACAGGACTATAAAAATTCCTGAAGTTATGGGATGGCACCTTCTGCACACCTCGCACTGCAAGTCCTCTAAACCTCCACTGAAAGCAGAGGAGGGTGATGGCACACGGGCAATGAACAAGCTGGGCAGTGCCCTGGTTGATGCAGCTGGTGCCCAGCCATTACTGGAGCAGACTCTCCTAAACCCTCCATGCAGACAAAGACCAGAGTTGCAGCAACTGTGCAACCACCATTTATTTATTTTTCTATCTACTTTTGGGTCTCAAAGGAACGCAGTGACAGCAGGAAAGCCCTCACTGCTCATGCTGGAGCAATTCCCAGCAGCTGATGCCCACCATCCTGCCACCACTGGTGTTCTCACTCAGGGATTCAGTGGTGCAGTGCTCTGGTTTCACACACTGTGTATGCGTGCAAAGCTCAGCACTGGGAACACCAAACCATTGTAGTACTGTGGTCCTTCTGTAGCACACCGTGTTACAGACCCACCCAGCCACAAAACAAGTGCTCCATCCAATCACGTTTTCAACAAGTGCACAGAAATGAGGCAGAAAGGCACAATTCTGTGTCCTGTCATACCCTGAACTTATCCGCTGCCCTTAACTACTGTGATCTCAAGTTTTCCCTCTCAAATCCCTTCTCCTCTCTGTATTTAGAGGAAAACACTGAAAATACTTTATTAGCACCAGCCAACAGAAGAGCCTGACTTCACAGCGTTCCATTAATATTTTCATTGATTTGTTTAATTGCAGCATGTTATCCAGGAAGGAGCCCATCACCACCACATCCAAGGGAAGACTTCTATGAAACCCAAACTGAGACTCCTGGAGCAGTGTCTCCAGGCCAAGTTTTTGAAATGTGTATGTATCTGGTATCACTTTTCTGAAGAATCCAGCTCTTTCTACCCAGCTTCAGAAGGTTGGCTTGAACCTATTTCAGTTCTTTCTGCCCAAGCTCTTCCTTAAGACAGAGCTCAGCTGAGCCCAGGCAATGAATTTCAGAGCAAAGAAAGGGTATGTGACCTGATTACAGGCAGGAACTCTACTGTAAATGGCATTTTTTTTAAAGATAATGGTTGGCAGTTTGGGACTATATAAAAACACACACTTATAATAGCAACATTCAATGAACAACTGGCCAGGGCCCAGGCCCTGATACCAGTACACACATCGATTTATTCTTAGCTTACCCTTCCCTTAAAAATACCATAAAATAGCCATTTATAATTTAATTTTCTTTGAGAAAACATTCACAAAACACCCTAAATTGAGAGATCTTCAGCAAAGTATTTTAAGGAGAAGAGAAAAAAAAATGAATGCCTGAGCACTTCTATCCTTCCCAGGAAAGGAAGGGTCATTCCTGCACCCAGGGCACAGGGAAGCTCCCAGTCAATATCCTGGCTTCCAGGCTCTGCTGCTGCATTTGAATTGTCAATAATGTAAAAAATAACTTCTACAACATGCCCATTACAACTTAATAAATCTAAATAAACCACGAGTATGTATTCAATACATTTTGTTACAACCCAAAGAGCATGGTCCTGCTGGGGCTGAATATCCCCTCCTTCCTCAACAGAATTACTGGGATGAGGCAGGCTCCAAACCTACCTGGTTTTATAATAGATCTTGTTTTGAATTATGAATAGACCTAGAGAATAGGCAAAGACAGGAGCTACACTTAGTGTCAAAGTAATCCCCCCAGCTCACACGTGCGTTATCCCCAGGATGCTCAGGGGATGCAGTTCCACAGGACAGCCCTTGAGAACACCTTTGAACAGTGAATTCCTTCTTGTTCACACAGAACAGGGACCCAAGGCCATGCTTTGGCAGGAGCTGCAGATGCCATTGTGATTGCACAGAGGGGCCAGGCCCCGATGCAGAGCCATGGGACACAATAAACCGGTGTGGGGCTGAAAAACCCAAACCAGGTGTTTTCCGGTTCTCTTCTCTGCTCACACTCCAGCCCAACACGGACACGAGGGAACTGTCCCCCCCGAGGGCCGCTCAGGGGTTGGTTTGGGGTTTTTCTGCCCGGTTTTCAGCAGAGGCAGCAGCAGCAACGCCGGGCGAAGCGCCCCGTGCCCGCAGAGGCTGGAGCAGAGCACCCAGCACCCGGCTCCCGGAGCCCCGGGCCCGGCCCCGACCACCCCCGGGCCCCCGCGCTCCGGCCCCGCTCAAACCCCAGCCCCGGGGCCGAGAGCCATTACCGAGCTGAACGAGAGCCGCCAGCGCGGCGGGGCCGGAAC
>VZRW01011326.1:326105-345630 GCA_013398125.1 Aegotheles bennettii | reverse complement strand
CCGCCGCGACCGTGGCAGCCTCAGCGCCCCCCGCCCACCTGTGGTTGCCGGGGACGGCGGCAGCGCCTCGGCTGGGCCCGGCCCCGCGGGGCTGAAGGTGCGGGGTTGGGTACCCGAACCGCGTCCCTGCCCCAAGGGAGACAAAAGAGCGGCCGGTGCTGCCGGCAGAGGGGCAGAGAGGCCCGGGGTGCCCCATCCCGGCCCAGGGAGCCCCATCCCGGCCCAGGGAGCCCTCTGAAATCGGGTCTATAAAAAAACAAACAAAAAAAATAAATAGAAAAAAGTCTTGTAAAGAATTGGGATGAACACATGAGAACACCCGAGCAATTGTCCTCTCCATCTGGCTGAAACACAGACAGCTCACAGAAATCAACCCTGGGTGGACACTGGGAAAAACACTGCAGTCCCCGGTTTTGTTTCACATTTCAAATTAATTCTGCTCGCAGGCAGCAGAGTTCAGCTGCCTGAACATCCAACAGGATGTCCAGCATGGATACAGCAGCTGTAAGGACCCACAGAAGATCTGCCCCCTCCTGAAACCGCAGCAGGACATCAGCTGGAGTGCCACAGGGCATCAAAGGTGGCATCAAGCACCTATGTGTAGGTACTGAAATTGTGCAAATAAACCCCCTTTTGCACTACACAACTGTAAACTGCAGTTACAGGGGTTTTTTTCTTCTGGAATTCTTAGAAGATTCTCACTCCTGGACTCTCACCTCCTCAGTGTACAACATTTGAACTCCTACATTTGAACTCCTCCCCTTTTTCTCCTCTTAGGAGGTGAGCAATAGAACAAGCTGTCCCTAACAGCCACACACCTCACTAAATATGGTATCAAGAATATTCTAGGCAGTTCTCCCAGCTCGAGCAAAAGGCAGACATTCTAATGAGAAAATAAATTCACATTCATCAATACAATGAAGGAATGAGAGGAGGAATACCTGAAAGAGGTAATCACAAAATGGAATACTTGGGGAAACGGGGCAGAGAATCTCACAAGGTGATACAATCAGAAAAGCAGAATTACAGAGATTAATTATCCCTTTCTGCAACAAAATTCCATCTGTGCTGGATTCTGGCTTCTCGAGTAGTATCAAGGGAAAACTCAAAAGCAAAATGAACATAAAACACAAGCAACAACAACAAGGCCACTGCCAGCAGTGACACAACATTCAGCATCAGACCCAGCATGCAAATTCACAGAGCACGCAGCAATTACAGGGAGAATCAATCCAAAGCACTGGTCAGGAGCACAGAACAAAAAACCCCACCAAGACACCAAGATCACAGGAATCCAAACATCAAAAAGCACAGCAGGGAATCACAAGGAGTGCACAAAAGCCAAAACACCACTCCTGTGTATCAATTTAAACTTCACACTTGGTGAGGAAGGAGCACATCATGACACCTCGAAGATGATCAGAATTGCTCCTTAGCCTCCAGTTCAGAACACAAAGAACTACAGAGCTTGTCTGCTCTCCAGGTAAGAGGCAAACAACCAGAGCACCATGCTTGGCAGATGGCACGCTCAAAAACGTGTTCCTTAATATTACTGTTGTTGTCAGAAGTGACACCAGAGTATTTCCAGCAGTTCCTTCAGTTTTCCTTCACGTACAACTGTCTGATGTCAATATTGATGACGTGACCATGAGTGGTTATCAGGAGCAGTGCCTACCCATGTGGCTGACGTCCTGCAACTCATGATCTGCCCGAGACCAAACAGCTGCCAGCAAAAGTCTGCTGAGGAAAGCTTCATTCTCTGTGCAACTTCATTCATTTCCATTGAAGCAGCATGAGTGCTACCTTCCAAACAGCTCTTCTTTCACCAGCACCACGTATACCTGACAGGACTGCCTGATCTTTCTCCTATCCCTTTTCAAAGGAGTGGTGAGACATCAAACTGAATGCATTTGAATTCTGTGATCACTTTCAGGTTGGTAAGCGGAGCTAGAGGTCAACAACAACCAGAGTTTGTTAAATTATGGCACTACTGGAGGCTAAGAAGTGACAGAAAAAAGCAATTCACTGACAAAACTCACGTATTAGGATTTGACTTTCTGGGCTCAAAGCAGTTTGAACTGATAGTCTAGGATCTAAACACATGTGCCAACATCATTTCTGCACAGTTCTGTACATAACAGAGAACCATTTTCACTTATTTCTGATAGAAATTGAGAAATAACTGGATGATAGCAGGATGCTTTTGCTGAACGTGGCCGTTGAAAGAACAGTGGGGGAGATGAATAAAAGCAATGGCATTCTTCTGTATTTCATCCTCTGGTGGTGCCAGAGCAAGGTGCTTCTTCAAGCTGGCTGTGCAGATGTTGCTAACACGAACACTCAGCTAGCTGCTTTGTGCTTTAATCAGCAACAAAATTCTTAGCACTGATATGTACGAGCATTGTTCTAGGCTGTCTGCAGACTTAGAAGACATTGTAATGTAGGGAAGGGCCAAAGGAATCACAAGGCTGTTGTGGAAGACAAAACATTAAAATATTTCAAATTTATCCAGCCTAGAATTAAATTAGCAAGCACATAATATTCCTGAACAGAACATCCCTATAGTAGAAGCCCATTTTAGGCTTCTTATTAGCTCACAAATTTACTTAGTGACATAAATACCACCAGTTTGAATTATGATAGTTTGTTCTCAGTACCAGGACAGAATAATCTATAATATATATATGTAGGTATGTCATTAATACATACCCAATGCTGTCTGCCCTCTGCATAACCTGCATGAGGCAAATTACTGCTTGGAGAGCCAGGTTTCTCACCTTGAGATCACTGGTTAGCAAAATGGTCTGTCACTGGAAATGGTCTCCTTAATGGCCGAGGATACACAGGACTGTGCAAAAGAGAGAAGAGAGGTTATAAAAATATATGTAAAAGTATACTGAAAATTACATAAAGTAATAAACTAAAATACCAAAATAATAAAGCTTGCTCCTGAATGCATGGCATTGAGGCAATAACTTCAACACATCTAAATATTCTGTCTTTTAAATTAATTTTACTGTCAAACCTTCATCCTGCAAACACAGATAAAGGTGAATTTAAAGAAGCAACATATTCTTTGCCTTTTTTTTTAAGTGACACTGAACAGTGCAATAATATCTAATTTTCTGTATCTATGATTATTTTGAAAATGTTTTACATTCATGCAGAAAATGTACCTCTAAGATGTAACAGAGAAACGCTCGCCCCTGTGAGACTCTGTACAATTAAATAAACCAGGCATTAAAGGTCTTATCAAGCCCTGGAAGTTTTGTTGGGTCTTTTATCATTATTAAACATTTCAGAAAGATGCCACTCTGTAAGTAGCAGTGGTTTTACCTCGGATTTGTGCAAAACTAAATACAGTGATTGATAATTAATATCAATCAAAAATTGCTGCTTGATGTGCCTGCTGTCTTGCCAAACATTGATAGAGGAAGGAGGAAAACAGCACGAAGAAATAAAATATTCTGTATTGTTCATAACACTTAATAGTGATGTTCATTTGCTAGAGGTACTTTTGTTTAAAAATACAATGTCCTGAAGTAATTTTCAAAACAAGGCACCCTCAGGAGATCAGTGAGGCTCAGGGTGGTTCATCTGCAATAGCTGATGCCATCAGGTGCAGATTTTGGTTTCCTCTCTTGCCTCTCAGCCAGCGTTGGTGAGGGCTCTGCAGACACGGAGTGGACGTGCATTCACCTGCTCTGCCAGCATGAAAACAAAAGCTCAGACAATGAACAACAGGCTTTTCACAAGTGCACATTTTCACGACCACCACATCTAGCAATGACCTGATCCTGCAGCTTCCAGTCTGGAGCGTGAGAAAGCAGTTACCACTGCAGCCTTTAACCCAAAGCTGTTCTTTTTACAGTAGCTTTCTTCCCTAACAAAGTGTGTGGGATTTGGTCTAATCCACACCTTGGAAATGACGGGATCAGTTGAACGGAATTCAGAATTAGTTCAAAATTAAACAGCACCATCTCCTGGTGAAGGTAGGCTCATGCCTCGCTTTCTTCCCCCACTGCATTTCCAAGATACCAATACTTCACAAATACATTTAACAGGAAATAATGTATTGAAACAGATGATTATTTTCTTCCTTTCCTCAGCCAGCCTACAATGTCTGCTTCTCAGACCCTGTACACTCCTTATAGATGTAAAATCATCGCTTAAGGTACTGAATGAGGAAATGGAAACACACACACTGTTCATGTTCTTTCTATTTCATTTCTGCTTCTGTTTTTGAAATGATTTACCCATCTTTTCTTGTGACACCCACTAGATCAAGCGATGATCTCTCCTACAAAGAGCATCTTGTCTAATGAGGAAAATGGGCACGGCAGAGTTAGCGGAGCTGAAAAGGCCGTGCCGGGTCCTGTGGGGACCAAAATTCAAATCCCAGCTCCACCACAGATTACCTTTGTAATCCTATAAATGTCTCTGTGCACTGTCTCACAGGAATGCTGTAGAGGTCCCAGTGAAATATGGTGTTACAAAGATGATGCAGGTAATTTCATTTCAGATTTGACTTGGGGAGTTTCTCCTTTCTAGAAAAAATAATAAACCAGGAAATGGTGAAATATTCTAGCTCCAAACCTAACTCACTTGTAGGCAGTGAATTTTAAACAAAGAGGTCTAGGACTCTGCCAGAGATGCTGATGGTATGTGCTACAAGCAGTTATGTACTATCATTCACAGATTAAGCAGCCAAGAGATAACAAAGACAAACTGCATTTGGTACAGCCGTGTCCTCTGATCATCTGCACTGATCCCTCCCTCGCCTCCAAAAATGGCACTGGAAAGCATGGCCCACAGCAGGAGAAGGAAGGAAGGGTCACATTGTTACAACTTAACCTGTTCTGTGAATCTTCATTCCCTTCCAACTGAATCAAATGTACTTGAAACAAAGACTTCTAATTGTCACAAAGTTTTAATCCTTGGCTTGGGGCCTGCAGGACAGCGTGGTGTTCACTCACCAAGGGTCAGATCCTCAGCTCCTACCACCTGGTTTGTCCTAATGATTTGTGCAGTTACGCTGCTCTGCACCAGCTGGTCACCACATACATCTTCATTACAAAAATAAGCCTGGTTTCTTGTCTCTAAAGTAAACAACATCCATCAAATCTTTACTGGGCCCCTACCTGTACTGACATATCTTGGACTTGCAAAAGTTACTCTGCACGTATAGAAATAGGATGTAGGAAGAGACTGAGTCAGCCCACCTAACACCCCGAGAGCAGCCAGTAATGGAGGCATAAAGAAAACACATGCAGAGTGTAAATACCTGGAGTGCTATCAAACACCAACATAACTTGGACTGGGAAATTACTTTCCCTGGAAGATTATCATGGAGCCATACAGAGGTAAATATATTTGCTCTCTGCCTTGTCCTTTTAATAATACGTGTCATTCCTCCAGTATGGATAAAAGCCGCCTTTTTCCAAGCTCTGAACCACAGCATTCTTTAGAAGAAATTACTAAGAAAAGAAAATGGAAGCACTTCTCAAAATTTAAGATGCACAAACAAGTGAACAGTAAGTATTATTACTTCAGTGATTTCTGCCAGGAATGTATGTCACAGTGCATCAGGGGTGAAGCTTTTTGCCCCACTGTTGATGGAACAGGTGTGACTTAATTGTGTTTACCAATTAACTTTTAAAGTGTACTTAAAAGGAATTTACAATTTGCCCCCCAGATGAGACAACATACAAAAGTTAAACTTGATTTTTAAAAAGTATCTTATCACCCTTTATTTTCAGGTGCCTCACAACGATATGACAAAATAAAAGTATCACAATCAGTTTTATGTAAATAAAAAATATCAACATGTTCCAAGACTCTCTGTATTGAATACAATCAATCATAAATAAAAAACATGCATTAAATTAAAACTATTCTATGTTATAAATTATCATGTGACCCAGTTCTTCAAGATATTGGATTTTTCACAAATATATAACTTACATCATATAAAAATTACAGTATACATTCCTACTTTTATTATGCTACTGTATTATTGCATGAGGAAAGAAACTTGTGGCTATTAATGATACATTTCAGAGGCATTTCAAAGTGTTTCACTACAAATTCATAAAACCATGCCTTGCAATGCAACTTTTCCCGGGTACTTATGTTAATTTTTCATTGTCTAAGAGGTTTGCATATTGGGTCTGAAATCTCCAAGAGATCAAGTCAGGCACATGTATTTAAAATGAGGTCTCACAAGCATGGCATAACGTAGATTTGAATTTGCTTTTTGAAAGCCACTGCATAGCACCTTTAATATAAATCACTAGCACAGAGATGTGGCTACAGTTCCCTGCAGTTCCCTGGAACAAGCCACCTGTGGAGTATTATATAAAACGTGGAGGTTCAGAGAGCTGAACTGAAGAGAGCAGGAACCTTTTTAGATTGGACAAAGGAACACTTCACAAAATGGCAGCTGAATAATAAAAGATTCACGGTCACCATTCCAATACCTGTGTAAGAGCAGAGTAGTGATTCGATTTGGGCTGCCTTCTCTTCAGCAAATCCATCCAAAACTTCTCCAGAATAACCTGCATTTCTTGGGTACCTCAAGAAATTTCTCTCATCATGTGCCTCACATGGGTGGACTGACTTGAATAGAAGTTTATGTTAGCAAAGAACTATTGTATCATATTCCAGGTTTTACTAAAAAATTCGTCCCCTTTACTATGACTATCTATGCTCCAGGACAGAAAAATACCAACTGAGAGACTATGGTCTTTCTGAAAGCAGAGGACACCAAACTTCTCATGCTTGTTTTGCCCCATTTTCTTTGGCTGCAGACAGGGAAACAGTTGTCCTCAGCTGCATCTGTTTCAGTGCCAAAACCCAAACCTCTAACTTCAATCCCAGCTTTTCAACTGTGTGGGGGTATTAAACAAAAACTGTTGGTAGAAAATAACAACAGCGACAAAAATTACCTTGTCTTGTAAAGGATGAGAAAGAGAAATCTCAGCTGATGAAAAAACTAAAAAGTGACAGTAATAGGCAAACCCTGCACCAGAATAAACCTGTGCTGGCTCAGCCCTTTCATCCCCCAAGAAATGACACGGTACAGGGACACCACTTTATGAGCTCCAGAACTGCATAGCTCATACTGCTCACTCATCAAAGCAGGTAGGAGTAATAACTTCAAGTTATGTCCCAGAAAACATATCTAAGACTTCTGAATAAGAATTTAACTCTAACATACAGTTTTATTACAATTTTGCCCTAAGGAGTAATTTCAAACCAAAATACAGCCGAGGGACAGCTTTGTGCACCATGTCCATTTACAGCATGTAAAATTGTACAATCAGGGGGTTTAATACAAACTCCTTGCATGAGACACCTAATTCTTGACTGCCTAACCACCAAGGAGTCCAATGGACCTTCTGCAGACCAGACACTTCTGTTCATATGAGATTTGACTGATAATGCCCTTGAAGCATGGAAGGGACCCGATGTCTTTCGGTACTGGAGGTAGAGGGCAATCTTTTAAGGCCTACTCTTGCCTGGAAAGGGCAGACACGCTTGTTCCTTCACAGCTATCCAAGGCAGCTTCTCTCCCTGCTCCCAGAAGACTAATTCCTGTACATAGTTTTCCATTATGTACTGAGAAACCTCACTACAGTAAACCCCTACAAAATCCACACAAACCTGTATCACCTTACCTTTCTTGCTGACTTGATGTGGTAGCATATCACTCAAAGGACAGAAGTGAAAATTTAAATAGAATCTAGGAGTGGAGCAGATGGTTTTCCCTATGTCTTTTATGCAGAATCTGATCAAAGGGAAATAGATAATAGAATTTCTGCCATCCAGTCTTGCATTTGAAAGTGATAATTTCTTCACCATTTTCACTTCCTGCCTTATGTCTTCATCTGTTTCCCTGGAAATGGTGCATGAAGCTCTATATAATTTTTCTACTCCCCACTCTGTGATGGAACACTAAATGTGTCTTGTCCAGGAACTCTGTGAAGATTGATTAACATCTTCTGATTGTGGCCTGAATTCTGACAATTTCCCGGGCCTTAAGAGATGATTAAAGAAACAAAACATACTAAATTCTAAGACAACTGTCCCAAGCAAGTTTGACAAATAGAATTCTTCTTTAAACTCCACATTTACTGACTTCTTCCATAGTTCTGTGTAGCAGTCCAACACTTTGCCTGAAACTTGGATTCCAACATACCAATGCTTATTTGCTTCTGAACCATCATAAAAGCCTGACTTACTCTTTTGTTCATCCACCCATTCTGCTTTGTGCACATTCCATTGTGCAGCATCTCCTTGCAACTTCTGCTAGTCCACAGTGACACCAGGAATACTGATTGCCTCTACTGATTGCCACTGGGCATTTGCCTTTGCATTAGCAGCCTTAGAAGGAGGAATCAGGTTGTGAAATCTCTTGCTCATGGAGACCAGGAGCAAACATCCCCATGGATCCCAGTGCTGAGAATACATCCACGTGAACAGCATTTCTTCTCAGGTTTAAGGCTTCCAACCAAACTGTTTGCATAGTTTGTTCCTGCTCCCCTCCCTCAACTTCACAACAAACATATTTTCATTATTGAAAGAAAACAGAATTCAACAGATCAAAGGACAAACTACCAGCACAGCATCCTTTTATATAGTAGGGAAGTGCTGCAGAAGATACAGGTGAGATCACCTCCAGGCAGTGGGCTGATCATCACAGTGAGTTGCACTTTGTTCAAGAAGACCACCAGATCTATTCCAGCCCTTAAGAGTGTTTTGAAGAGAAGTGGAGGATGAACGGATGTAGAGTGATACACACAGTGATAAAAGCAGTGTTTGAAAGTTTCATCCTAGGAAACTTAATCCATTTCTCATTTCGTTTGTATGGAAAAAGACAGAATTTCACAGAAATCCTAACTAAAATCAATGGGTACTGCATACAAACTTCTGGGAAGAAAAAGTTGGCTGCCTATTACTTCTGCATTTTAAACATTTCTCAGCAACTTAAACCTCAAAACTACAGGTTTCCAACTTCCTAAACATTGCTAATGCATTCTAGATAAATTCAAACAGTATCAGGTTCATGGATTAAGCAATCTGCAGGCAGTTCTTCAAAGTATTAGAAGTGAAACTAACTCATAGTCTATAAAGGGTGTTTTGGAGATTAGTTGTGTGTTTTCTCCCCACTTCGGTGACATTTAAATACACAAGAAGAACCAGGGACAAGAAGTTGTTTTCATTCACCTCTGTGAAAGGGGCAAACAACAACAAATGACTCTGCAATGAAAAAAAGAAGTGACTTGTTTATACAAGCATTAAAGATAGTGCTATTGCATGATATAACAGCTGACTTTTTAAAGGTACTCAGAGCAATAAGAAGTTGCACTTCTTTCCAGAGTGGAGAGAAAAAAGACAAAGAAGCCTCTGCAAACCCCCCATCCATCACATTTTGCTCTCACATCAATGAACATTTGAGCCAAAGTAGAGAGATATGTTTACAGTTTCAAATATCCTTTGTGAAGTGACATTTATTAACAAGCTTGGCACAAAGAAACCTCACAAATCTCATTTCCTCAGTGTCTCACTAATGACACTGACAATGAGTGAAATCTCTCTGCTTATAGGTAGTGAGAAACAAAATATTCACTGAACAGAATCATGTAAATCAGGAATACAAACTGGGTTATAAGAAAATACCTGATTAAATTATACCTCACAGAGTATGTATTGTAAGGATTACTCCTTCCCTTTTTCCCCCCATTATCTGTCATACTTTGCAAAGATCTGTAAGCAGATTTGTCTTAGCTTCTAGTACTGTACATGTCCACATCTTCTGGGCTGGACTGGCCATGGTCCATAAGTTTTGGATCAGGCTTAAACTTTGGTGTCTTCACTGCTCCTGTTAGAGATATTAAATACATTTAATTGAAATATATATATATATATTTGAGCCATAGGAAAAAAAAATCTTATTGACACTTTTTGAGAATTACTGTATTGCCAAACACTTACAAAGGACAAGAGTATGTATGTTCTAGCTAAAGCTGTGCAAGTGATACAGGAGGATGAAGGTATGTTGTAATTGCTAGCACACAGCAGCAGATGGAGAGCAGGTCTGCCTCCTACTCTCTCTACTTCAACACTACTTCCTGAACACAGCAGGGTGAGAGAATGAAATAGTGATGCCTTGTTCTACAGAAGGAAAGGAAGGCAAAGTCTGGGACTTTGGAAACTGGAAAAAAAATCTCCAGTCCTTCCTCCCCTGCTGCTTCCAGGAGCTCAGCTCTCCCCAAACCCAACTGAATCAGCATCTTCTCTGAAGCAGCCGTCAGATGGTAAGAATTCCAACTAAAGACAAACACTCTTACCTAGTTTCACTTCATGACTTCCAAAACCAATGAACTAAGTTTACTTTGAGCCCTTACACTCATCCTAAACAACAAGGCACAAAGACTGACGTATTTAATGACACTAACTCCAGAGGATCTAAGAGAATATTAAGGCAGGTTTTCTAGGACTGTGCCTCCAACTACCAGGCTGCTTCTTTTCCAGCTATATCAGTTGGTTTAACAAAGGGTGCTATGTTCTCCTGAAAGACTAATGAAAAAAACCCCACTTCTGACAACACAGATTAATTTAGGGCATGGACATTCTTGGTTGTATTAGGGACATGAACTAATTCCACCCATGAAAGCAAAGACAGAAGATATCTATATACATAAAACCATTAAGGACAGTCTGGCCTCAAGCGAATGTGAAAATAGATCAAAGCATTCCACAAACTAAATCAGAAGAAACACAAGGGCAGAGCAAAGAAAAATGTGAATGTATATTACTGTGAAAATAAAGGGAAAAAATTTTTAAATCCCATCCGAGTATGTTCTGCTTGCTTTCCAGAAAATAATTGTTCTGGTAAAGAACAGAATAAAAAGAAGGAAGCAAGAAGGAACACAGAGAATTGAACAGTAATTCAAATCAGCTGTTTTCACAAAAATCCAGCAGTAATCCTTTAAATTACACTTAAAGTATTCTGACAACAGAAGGATAATTTAAAGTAGGTATTTAATAGAAGTACTTGATGGTATCATTTCATTGCTAACAATACAAGACATGGTCCACACCAAGAAAACATTACTCAGAACAACAAATATGTAAGAATTCTAATACACAGAATTCTGGTCCACAGTGAGAAAATTATCACCTCCCTGAGGCTCCAAAAGTATATATTGAATGATGGTGTGCACTACGTATTCTCAAGAACAATATGCTATGGCAGTTTGCTCCATTTTAAAGCAAGGGTGACTACCAAATTAAATCAAGTAATTCAGAATTTGCCTTGGATTTGCAAGTTTCCCTGAGATTATGCTTGAAATTTTTAATTCACCTGATGAAGGCACTGGATCTTTACTCCAAGACTCTACTGGAGAAGATTCTGTTCTGTTAAATGATCTTGACTCAATAGGAGACCCAGGTTTTGTACTAGAAGTTTCTTTTTTCTTCTTATCTTCTTGCGTAACTGATTTTGACTCTTGCTGCAGCTGTAAACCAAACATTAATAAAAGAAATATGCACATGGGTAGACACTTCATCCATTATTGCAAATTAAAGCTTTCAAGTCTGAAAGCTTATCTTTTTCAGATATGATATCACACAATGAGATTCAACTGCTGTTAAAGTCAGCTGCATGCAAGGGATGCAGATGGAAGAAATAAAATGCATGGAAGAACCTCAAAGTTCAGATACAGTAACTTCAAATTCACACCTAAGGAAGTTTACTTTGTCACAAGGGTATACTTAAGTTTGATACTGTGCTCTTACCCGAGACCCTCAAAGTACTTCCCCAGGAAAGAACTACTCACAGATGAGGAACTGATAGTCTCACACGACTGAAACAGGATTTGGTTTTTGCTGAACACTTACTACCCTCAACTAATAGGAGAGGGAAAGATAAATCATGGTAACACTTCAGTAATGAAAAATAATATATTGTTTTGGGAACCAGCTTCACTCGGGGAAAATATAATAAACTTAATAGAAACTGTCTTTACCACATCAATTCTTGGTTTACTATCATTTTAATTACATTTATCTGAATCTCATTTTCAAGATTCAGAATTCCATTTGTGCTTCTCCATGGAAATAAGAAGGTGAGGACTGCATACAAATGATGACCATGAATTTAAAGCAAAATACTTCTAAATGTTAACATGACTGAGAAACTTTCATTTTCTTTAAGAATAGGAAAAAAAAAAAATATCACTGTGCAAAGCTGAAATTTTACCCGGGGAAGTACTACTTTTGTCAGGGGTTTCTGAATTTTTACTATGTTCTATTTTGATCATCTCACTTAAAAAACCCAGAACAACACAAGCCATGTACAAAAACCCCTAAAAACAGAAAAAGGAAAGAAAAACTAGAGAAAGATCAGAGGAGAACAAGAATGACATGAGAGTTAGAAAGCCTGCTCTGTAAGAAAAGGATATACTAGGGAGAAGAAAATGTCAAAAACCATGATACATTTTCCATAGGTAAGAGGCCAATATAGAGAGGTTACTGACCATTTATTCACTATGGCTGCAATGAGGGCAGGACAAGAAAAACAAACCGAAATCACACATGGACAATTCACATCACAGGGGAATTAGAGTACCTGGATGGGCTGTGGAATTCCCTTCACTGATATGTTTAAGAGTAAGCTAGTCACACCTACTGCAATGCTGTGTGCCTTTATCCTAAATTCAGTGCTCTGCTGGGACCAAAGCCTGAATCAGAATGGATTCTTCTTGTCAAGATCAAAAATGAGCTGTAAGAGAAACTCAGTGTTCTCTTGTGCATCTTGCACGTATTGTGGGCCTACACAGGGGATCTCAGTATCTTTTGGTCTGGAAGGTTTACAAATATTTCATTAAGAAAATACTGAAGTTACGAAGTTTTTGTGATTCATTTAATGCGTTCAGTTATCTTAAACAGTATCAGCAGAATAGCACTTGACCTTCTAACCTACTTTTTTCTCCCTCTGAATTTATGAGTTACAGTCATTCAGCAAGCCTACCTTGGTGATGTCTTCCTTTTTTGTCCACAGTGATCGCACAGCTTCATAGGTTTGATGGCTTGCAGAAAATAACTTTTTCCCTGTTACCTATTTTTTGAGACAAACATAATTTAATGACAGCTTTAAAAATACTAAGATACATAAACCATTCAAACAAAATGCATCTGGTTTGTATGAGAACATGCTTGAGCTTGTACCAAGACATCTGAATCCCCCACTGTTCAAAATCGAGTGCATAGTTCTCTCTCACTGATTTGCATATAATAAAACCCAACATATCAGTCTAATAATATAAGATTGCCCAAAGATTTTAACCACAGTACAGGTCTTTGGAAATCTTCCAAGTACTCTGGAAGTATAAAAATACCAAACCAAACCACCCCACTAAAATTAGTAACAATAACAACTGATTCATAATGATGGAACATTAGAGGCTCAATAGCAGTTTTTTCAATCAGATTTCAGGATAATGTTCCATAAATCTTTCTGTCAAGACTTAAATCTGATCATTTACCTAAAAGGTTGGTAAGTCCTAGAACCAAAACCAACACCAACTAACTGAAGCAAACTGCCCTCTCATCAATTTCACATAGAAGTGCAGTTTTGAGTCTACAAATACAAAGTTCATCAAGGAACTGTGCAGAATTCTTATGAAGCAGCATACAACATATTAAGTGTAGTTCTGCTTTTCTACATAAACAGCTAAGATATATTCTAATCAGGCAGAGAACTACAAGATGACAGTAAGTGGAAAACAAGGAATTCTAACAGGACATGCAATCATACAGTGTCTCAAATTGCCCACCTTTGGCAAGGCTTTATTTTTTATTTACTTTTATTTCAGCAAGATAAAATAATCTTCATTTATTTGAGAAATAAGTATTAAAAATTGAGAGACTATACAACTGCGTTTTATAATTTGGTCATTTTATTCATTTTTTTTTATAGTTATGCAATTACCATCTGTGATGCATTGCATGTTGCATTAAGATGCCTGTGAATTCTGACTCCTAGACCCATGACACTTAATTCAAGTGAAATGGGAATGCTATGACTAAATCCACAGTTAATTCAATATTAAAATCCAAGTAAACTTACCTTAGCAATCACCACTGACTGAGCTGGGTAACAAACAGATATTCCTAAAGTAGTAAGTCCCAATGGATAAACGATTTTCTTAAATCTAGAACCTGTATAAAGCCAGATATTTAAAATAATTAGACAGTAATGAAATGTAAAGCTAAGCAGTGGTATCAGTTAGATGCAACTGCTTCATCTCTAACCATTGTTTATGTCAAATTTATCCCATAATAGCTGGAGGAGAGAATACAGAGTGTGATTATAGTTTAGCACATCACGCTTCAGGACACACTGATGTCCTGAACACTGGTTTCTTGAATGAGAAATAATCCCAGATTAGATTTTCCAGTACTGTGCACGACAAGAAGAACACGTGTGTCATTCAGGAGCTGCTGTGGTTCTTCACTAGCTCCATGCGCGCTCTCTTGAGGACACAGCTTGCAACATTTGGAGCAGCCAGGTGACTGGAAACTCAGGTTCCTGTTTGACGAGGAGCCCTGATGACAGACTGTCAAACCCAAGTCTTTTTTTTTAATATCTGTCCACCAAAAAGTACCAGGGATACAAGAAGAATGCTTTTACTAATCTGCCAATATTTTGATTAACACGTGTTCTTTGTGAAATATTCACAGACACACTCAGGTGACAGATTAACATTTTCTGAACAGTATTTTCTGGCACATTAAGTATTATTCCTCTAATATTAATCTTGAAAGGAGAGGCAGCTGTATGTATTAAATTACCCTCCTGGCTTCCAAGCTGCCAAAGCCAAGCCTTCCGATGTGCACTCTCCTGTACCCGTTAGCCAAATGCCTGCACACATTCTTTAGCATCTTCCTGCTAAATTCCCTTAGTTTTCACTGTATGCAGTAACCTTACCTGTTAATTTGTCTCCAGCTTCCTCCCATGCACACATTGTTTCTGAAAATCAATACTGAACAAACTCAAAACAAATGCCCTACTTTGAATTTCTGTCGATCCCACCATTAGAAATGACTGTATAATCCTGCTCTGTCTGCTCAGCTTCTTTTAAAACAAGTATTTAATCACATCCCTTCAATTTATCGGGGAGGATTTTTTTTTAATACATAGATTTTTGCCTATGTTTCAGAAAAGTCTTTCGACCATTAAAACGACTAGATGCTACATATTCAACACAGCAATAATGAAAATAAGCAAAAAACCTTACCTTTTCTTGCCAGCACTATGCCAGCTAAGCCTGAGACTGTAATTACACCAACTTTGGGAAGGAATTCTGGTGGTGGATTCTTCAGATAAACGTAAGCATCTTGGAATTTGCAAGAAAAAGAAGGAAAAAAAAGAAGCATAGCAGTTCAATATTAATACTTTTCTTTTATTTCCCACTCAAGAAATGAAGATGAAGTAAAATTATGAATATCCAAAACTGAAAACAGCCCAAGACTGATGTTTTGTTAATGAAGGAAGATGCCTTATTTTCCAGGTGCACACTCTGCAGTCTGTTAGAACCAGAACCACAGTCCTCAAAACACAGCACAAAAATTAACAATTTTGCTCCTTAAGTATTCTTACATATTGTAAAATGTTAGTCCTTAATAAAGGAAAAGAAGAGCACAGTTTTAAGTTTTGATTTTACTGTGTTTTAATATAGATGGAATGAGAAAACATGTATTTTGGAGTCTCCCAATACATTATTTTTAAGGAAAATAACTTTTATCTATAGTTTCTGATACTGAACTTGAATGCAAATACTGTTTGTAACGTGTGCTAGAATTGAGAAGCTGCTTTTATAATTCAGACAGGTTGTGGAATTTCCATTGCTGGAGATGTTCAGGACCTGACTGAACCTGAGTAACCTGCTCTGGCCCTGCTTCAAGCAGGCGATTGGACTAGACAATTCACAGAGGTATCTCCACAGAGAGATCTATGGATCTGTACAGATTCCAACCTCAATTATTCCACGATACTACGATTTTAAGAACAAAGTTAAAATTAAAGGAATGAGAAATGCTATTTAATTGGTAATTTCTCATTGGAGAAAAGAAATGAAACTCCACAGTGAATTAACAGTGGTCCCAGTTTTTGCCCCAGCACTTGCAGAAAGTATTCCAGTACACTCCCCTGCCATCCTTTCCCCCTCCTCCCCCTCTAACTGGAATTTGCTGGCTCACCCATCTTTCTAAGTCGCAAGGAGAAACAACAGAAAATTCTGAAGTCAGAAAAAGCTTGCCTACCTTTTCCAAATTGAATAGAATCCATGATTCCATTTTTAACAAAGACAAAAGCATCCTACAGAAAAAAAACAAACAACAACCCCCCCCAAAAATGTAAAATCTTTGCAGAAGTAAAAATTGTTTTACTGTTTTCAGTAAAAAACCACTTGGTTGATACATATGGTTCAGCACGATGAGACAAAGAAGTATTATGTAACTTTAAAAAAACCAAACCAGATCAGTGAACTCCTACAGATGCTGTGCTGACATCTATTCCCTTTGTGACTACCATATTAATATTTTTAAAACCTCCATCCATATTTAATCTTAAAAAATATCTTTAATATAGTAACACTACTGTCAAAATCGACATCTCAGGAACAAAACTGTAGGGCAGCAAAATATCTGGATGTCAACAGTGGAACTTAAGAAAATTCAATTACAAAGTACAATCTTCTCTTCCCCCTAGGGACTTACCCAGTAAAACTGACGTCGCCTTTCAGTTTGTAAAAATGCTGCTCAGTTTTGCTAAAGACAAGCAATAATGATTTGGTCTAAGATGTGTGCTCAACTAGTTTGCACTACTCCCTTCAAATTGGTCAATTTATTTAATCACAAGTTTTTCTTCATCCAGAAGATACAATTGTCCTGAGACTGCTGAACAGAGCAAACACACATTGTTTGGGAGACCAAGGAAAGAGAATGTCACCTTGAGCAACTTCACCAAAATCACCTTTTTTCTGTAACAGAATTTTTGCCACCAGATGTCACTGCCAGCCAAGCTCGAAAGGCTCGCTTGATTAAGGGCGTGGAAAAGTTTGATACAGATTTATAACTGAATTATTTCATTTACACAGTCACTGACAAAACTTTCACAGCCCAATGGAATCAAAGTTCACAGAAAATACAGGGAGATGGTTGGGAGAAGGCTTGATTTCCTCGCCTTTTTCAAATAATAGGGCCTGCTTTGTACAGAGAAAAACACAAGCATAAAACTCCATGCTAAGAGCCAGGGTAAAGCTGTCATTTACCAGCAGTTAGGAGAATGGTGACAGGCATCATGTTCTCTTCTGTGCCTCGAACGCTCAGTAACAGAGTTGGGAGGTATTTCTGGTGACTGGTTAGCAACAGCCTGCTTTAACAGCTACATTGGATACACTCAATTTCTCTTTCCTAAAGTACCTGACTCAGGTCTTTTAACCCACCCTGTGGAAGCAGCTCTCTCTCTGTGGACTGCACCTGGAATGTCACACTCCTAACTGTTCTGCTAGCAAGGATTTACCCACGTAACTCTTGCTGTAGAAGTTAACCAGGAGATGCTTCTGAACCTGACACTGTGGGCTGGCCTAGATCCAGCTTAGTGCTGACTGAAGAGGACCTGTTTATCTGACTGCCTTCTGATTTGAGATCAGGGAGAACCCACGTGTTCCCTGTTACAAGCACAGCAGAGGAAAATGAGAGCAGGGTTCATTTTTACTTCTTAAATGATAGGGGTGTGCTAACACAAGGAGCTGCAAAACCACTGCAGGGTAGAACGCTGTTTTCTCAGTGGTTTAGTGGAGTGCTGTCAGGGGCTGTAGGAAGGTTTGGATGCAGGTTTCTTACCTTGCACCACCCAACATAGCGGCCAGTTGTCTGTCTCACTGCAGAAAACTGCCTCTGCAGGTGACCAGGCTGCTCCTCAATGTATTTCGATGTCAGAGGGGGTGGACAGTAAATTGGAAGCTGGAAAGAAAATCATAATGGTACTGCAGGGAGCTGGTTTTGCATATGGATTAGTATTGACACTGAGTAGTCTTTTGCAAGACTGCAAATCCTCAGTGTTCCCATTACAGCAAACAAAACCTCTGTGGAATGATGCTCTTTTGTATTTACAAACTTACTTCACAGAAGTGTGACTGCAGCTTAATTCCTGTCAAATGAGAACTGGAAGTATTGTGTGGGTTCTAAGAAGTAGAATTACGGAGTATGATAAAAATAAATTTTATTCAGAAAAAGCATGATCAAGAATAGTCAAAAGATGCACACATGTATTACTGGAAACTGCACAATAGAAAAAGACTATTATTATCAGTATTATACTCTTTTTACCTTTTCTGGCTTCAGTCTAGAAATAATGTAATAATGAAATTAGATAAAACTTTACCAACTTACTGTTGTAACACTTCATGTTTTATTTGTGCTATAGTGGTCACTTATTTAGGAGTTAATTTTTATTATCATGTATTACTTATCTATGTATTTTATTTACTGGGTAATATAAATCCAAGGAAAGGGATGGTATTCTGCAGATCCTTCTAGTATTATTTTAAAGACTGACAAACAGTAAGATTCTTACCTGATTTGGCTTCACCAGGTGATGTTTTGATTCCTGTCCTGTTGCTGCATACACAGTAACACACACAAATGGCAGACCAGAAGAAACAGCTGCCAGCTTTGCCACCTGGGACAGACAGATGAGAAAAGGGAGTTCCAATGCAAAAATAAAATACACACTCCGGGAAAGTCTGGATTTTACTACTGCCTTGTGCTTGATCAAATCACAGATGTTACAAGTGTGTCAATTACAGGAACACAGGTTTGGTCCTGAGAGTTTGAGGTCTACTCAGAACATTAATTTGGGAAAAAACATGGTGCATTACACAAAGCTTAAACTCCAATACAGCTTCACACAAGTATTTTTTAAGTGATTGCCTTAAGATTCTGATCAGAGCTGGCACTAAGCAGACTGGCATACCCACCACACATCACAGAGGGGCAGGAGCAGACACCCTGCATATTCAGGCAACAACAGGTCTGGATTTGGAGCAGGGCAGAGAGGGAGACACCAGAAAAGACACTACTAGAACTGTGTTTTGCCCACACTGAGCTAGCTACGCCAGCAAGAAGGGAGACAGAGGCAATACCACTTCCAGAAACCTAGAGAGAAAAGTCCTCCGTGTATGAAAATACAGCCCTGCTGGTACCGTGTATGGTAACGGAGAACCACACCACAAGCACCTGTTTTATTCCCATTTCACCGCTCTCTCGAACCAGCTCCTCCCAGCTCAGGCTCTGCCCCTGCTCCTCCTTCGCCCGAGCCCCCGCCCGCGGTTGAGGGGCCCCCGCTCCGCGGAGCTGCGATCCCCTGACCCCGCCGCGCCGAGCGGGGCAGCACCACGGGCCCAGGGCCGGGCAGGGCTCCACCACCCCCGCGGCTGAGCAGCACGGGGGGCCC
>VZRW01011326.1:222299-325610 GCA_013398125.1 Aegotheles bennettii | reverse complement strand
CGTGAGGGCCGCGCCCGCGCGACGCCGCCTGAGGGGAAAGCGCGGGAAGCGCTGAGGGCGCCGGGGCACCGCGACAGGGGCGGGGCGGCAGCGAAGGGCACCGAGCGCACCCCTGGAGCAGCGGGGCTGCTCTGGAGGCTCTGTCAGACACCGCCCGCAGCTGTCTCGTCTCAGTCCCGCACCATTCTGTGCCCGTGCACCGCACAGTTCCGCGGGCGGCACCCGGTGTCCGCCGGGACGGGCTGCGGGCCTGTGGGGTGCGGGCCTGTGCCGGCGCCTCAGCCCAGACCGCCCGAGAGATCCCGCGGCAGAGCCCTCGGGCTTGCCAGGAGCTGACTTCTCATCGGTTTTTCCTTCCTTTTAGCTCCTACAAAACCTTCTCCCCCCAAAACCTGCTCCAGAGTACAGGATCACTCGCTCTGTGCCGGTCAGGAAAGCGCCTGTGCCAAACGTTGCCATTGAAATCACGGCTGCTGGAGAACACCCACACACACCCACACAACATTTAAGTGCAGATAATTCGTTTATTGAAGTCCAAATTTACAACTGAAGTTTACAACTTTTTATTTATTTTTTTCCCCAAAACAAAAGCTTTGTTTGAATTTAGGAAGAATAAATGTTCTTTTCAATAATGTACAGACTATATCTCTTAAATAAGTTAATATCTTTGAAAAAAGAGCAATATGTTCCTTTTTTAATGTTGCAGTGCAACTTACAACTTACACGTCTGTGCAATGTACCATGAGGTATATGCCCAGTGAGCAACACACAGTGAAGTTTTCCATTCATAAATTTCATTGTAGACACACAAAAAGGTAACAAGTTAATCTGTGATAGAAAAAACGCAGCCGGTTACAGTAATTCACACAGAACTCATCTGAAAAGAGGGAGAAAAGAAACCTAACTTCATTGCCTATATAAACTATTGGATCATCTCTCAACATAGACGAGTATAAAATTAAAAATACTGTTGTGAAACTGAAGAAATACTGTATTATCCAGGGGTTGAAACCTAGCTTTACCTGTATGAGTCTAGAGCAGTTAATTTTCTCTCTGTAGCATCAACGAGCTGAGGGACTTTACTGCAGCATCTGCTCGAGCAGGATGGTGGCTATAGAAGAGCTGCAGAATGCTGATAAACTGTGGTGTAACCCGGACGTTTTCCCTGGTTGGTTTACCTTTACCTCTCAGATCATCTCACAGCTGAGCAGAAAAACAAGGTTGAAACATGGTAGATTATTGTTACTCGAAACTCTGACACTTCTTCCAGATGGCTCTAGAATACTTATTTTTCAGAAGGACAGAAAACATGTATTTATTTTAATCAACCACAACATAACCTTGTGATAAATAACAGTTCTGCCTCTAATACATATATACATACTGCTTGTAAACAAAAAATGCCCACAGGTCATGGAGTCTCCATGATTTTTATACAAGGCGCTATAGATTTTTTTTGTTATTGAAAACAGTCCTAGTGAAAGTTTGGTTTATAACCTCCTATTGCTACAGAAACGGTAAGAATGTTTATATTTACAAAGAAACAAAGACCATGGAGACCCCATAGCATTATTTGCTGAAGATTTTAAGTTAGTGGGGTTTTCAAAATACACGTTGTCAGCATGTTCAGGTTGAATTAACAGTACAGGTTGAACACCAGCAGTACGATAACTCTAGTGCTTTGGTATTTCAACCCCTGAATATACAAAGACATTACTACAGCCTACTTCACAGTTTAATGCAAGTAAAGTGCAAGCCATAGTACAAGGGTGTCATACATTTTCATACATGTAAGCATTATCTAAAAAAGGCTCTCTATACAAGATTTATTAGCTACTTCAGTAAACTAGACAGAAGTCACCTATGGCCCAGCAATTAATGGTCTTACAAGGATATTTTTCTTTGTAATACAGTATGTGTCAAATGTAAAAAGTTTATTAATACTAGTGCATTTCTCTTCTAACCTGTTTTCAGATTTTTAAGCTGAAATCCTTGTTTCTCAGCAAAACAGAAGTCTTAACTGGTAACGGGGTCTTACTGGTATTTTGGCCAGTGAACACAGTTTGTTAAGACGTATTTGTTCTGTGGTCGCTAGTGAAAAAAATGCAATAGAGTTACTATGTATAATGTGGCATCCTTATTTAATCTGCAGCATTCAGACAGATGCATTTACAGCAGTAAAAAGATCTGTATTGATACCCTCTCCGAGGCCTGAGTATGAACAATATTCTAGAAATGTGAGGACAGAAGCTAGAGGGTCAAGCTGGTCAAACAACAGTTGGTCAGCGTATTTTATCACTTTCACAACATTGCTTTCGTACAAATACTGCTCATACAGTGGCATTAATTAATGCATACAGCCAAGTCCCTAATTGTCACTTTTAACATTTGTATGTGCTTGATAAAAATAAAGATATTTCTGTCTGGCCTGCATTAATGGTTTGTTTCCTGAAGATAACGACAGGCAATATCTATCTGAATTTTTTCAATTATTCTATTAGAAGTGTAGCTAGATCCGTACCTAGATCCAGAAAGAAGAAAGTAGTGGTGGGAAGGGAAGGGCTGTAATGTGGAGTTGAGTATGCATGCAAGTATAATAAAATTCTCACGGAATGACTTTCAAATGCCAGCTGATGTTTGTCAAAGAATAAAGTCTTTGTATTGCTTAATTTAACAATTAGATTTTGCTTGCTCTGTGGCATAAGTGATGTTAGACAAATCTTTCCAACTTTTCTCTCAGTTAATCTTAACCCCACTATAGGAAATGTCTCCACTGTATCTTAGTTCACCGTACGGATCTCTTGGGTGACTCCTCTTGGCTATTCAGTGCAAATCACATTTGATGGGAACTGCTCCCCAAGAGCAGAACATAGACTCGTGACTCTGAAAACCTCAGAATAGATGGGAGATTTTAAAGATATGCTGAGCAAAAGTATCATCTCCACTTTTTATCTCATCAGCTCATATTTCAGACTTTTTTTGGCAACTTTTAGAAATTAAAATCAAGATTGTCTATTCTCCTTGCTATTTGTGTTATTTTTGAGGAACATATCTTCCTAGCGATGTTTGTTACTTTCAGCTGAATCTATTTAGAAGCATTTTAGAAGAGGAATAGCTTGTTTCATTGTTTACTAGGGACTTCTTCGAATATGCTCAGTGGGCAATTGTCATTTCTGTCCTGAGTTACAATACAGCGGCATTTGAAACCCACAAACCATCCTTTGGGTTTGAAACAAAAGACATGTTTAAATTTCTTTATGAATCCATTCATATTCAATCCATTCAATCCATTTAACTGGGTCTGTGGCCATCTATCACTGCTTGCACATACAGCATGAACTGGTTTCTAAATGGCTTCTATAATTTACCCCGTTGATTGCTTCACTGCATATTTCTCTCACATTATATGAGGAACAGTATTGATAAATAGTGAAATATGTAACTTTCAGAGATCTGATATGAAAAGCGAGACAAATTCTCTCTATGCTTCTGCTGTTCAGTTGTTCAGTAACTACAATGTTTGCTAGCAGGGGGGTGCAAGGGTGGCCTCTCTGAGACCAGATCAGGGGCTGCCCCATGTTGGACATGGCCAGTTCCAGCTGGCTCTGAACCAGACCCGCTGCTGGCCACAGCTGAGCCCGTCGGGGAGGCTGGTAGCCCCTCTGTGATAACTTATTTAGGAAGTAAAAACGCTGCACAGCAGCTGTGAGAGAGAGAAGTGAGAAAAATGTAAGAGAAACAACTTTGTATACATCAATGTCAGTAAAGAAGGAAGGGGAGGAGGTGCTCCAGGCACTGCTGCAGGTATCCTCCTCCAGCCTGTGGAGAGGACCGTGGCGATGGAAGTTGTCCTCCTGCAGCCCATGGAGGACCACAGCTGAGCAGGTGGTGATTCCTGAAGGAAACTGCAGCATGTGGAGAGCACACGCAGAAGCAGGCTCCTGGCAGAACCTGCAGCCTGTGGAGAGGAGCCCACACAGGAGAAGGCATTCTAGCAGACACTGCGGCCCATGGGGGACCCATGCTGGAGCAGTCTCTTCCTGAAGGACTGGGGCAGAGGAACAGTGTTATGAACTGACTGCAACCCCCATTCCCTATCTCCCTGTGCTGCTGAGGGTGGAAGGAGGTAGAAAAGCTGGGAATGAAGAAATAAAATTGAGCCTGGGAAGAAGAGGGAAAGTGGGAGAAAGGTGTTTTTAGTCTTTGTTCTCACTATGTAACTGTACTTCTGATTGGCAATGAAATAAATCAGTTTGCCTCAAATCAAGTCTGTTTGCCCGTGACTGTCACTGGTAGGTGATCTCCCTGTCTTTACCTCAACCCAGGAGTTTTTCCATTGTGTTTTCTCCCCCTGTCCTGTTGGAGTGAGTGCACCTTGGTGGGCATCTGGTGGCCAGCCACAGTCAGCCCACCACAGCTGCTTTGTGGAGACTGGACTAAGCAGACAGGATATCTTCACCCAGTTCTGGCTTTGTGAGTAATTAAATGTCTTCCTGGATCCTAGGACCTCAGTGAGATAACATTTTTTTCTGTATTACATTGAACTGTGTGAATTTTACAGTTCTCGGTGTATGAGAGACAACTAGGTTTATCTTGTGAAAAAGCTATCAGTGAGTGTCTGTGTCTCAGTGAAATGACATCAACTGCATTCACATCCCCTTTGTTCTGCTTCCTAGAAATATTCTAGCAAGCGTTGTCAATGAAAACTGTGAATGGGTGTTTGAAAATCATGTTCAGTACCATTCAGAGCAATCTTCCTTTTTTTTTTCCTCCAAGAATACAAGTATTTTCTCCAAAATCTGATTCTTAGAAATCATTCCCATCCAGGCAAGGAAGTGAAATACACTGTGTGACTTGTGTGTCTCCCCAAACCAATCAATACACATTGGTTTTCAAATGATGTATTGGATAACTTCACCCACTTGCTAATGTACTACTGACAGTTAAAAATTATTGCCAGACATTACATAATTTTGAATAATTTACTCAGCTCTAGATGTCACTCTCTCACAGAATTTAATTGAGTAGCTCAGGAATTTTTTTCAACTGAATTCTCATCCTTGGAGCATCAGAGCTCGTTTGAATTTTGTGACTCAGCCATGTGTCACTTAGATTCACAGTGAAGAAAAGATGAAAACCTGCAGTATGTACCGTATTGAGCGCAGATGGTTTTCTTTCACCATGAATACTTCAGACTGTATTAAAATCAGTTTAAGTTGCAGCATTAGTGAACAACCCTCATTGTTCTATTCATATCTTAACCTCTGTGCCATACCTCCTGCTTATGCTCATTCACTCCAAAGGCAGGCACAGTATGTTACAAACACAGTATCTCAATGGCATGTACAGTATGCCCATAGGGCCAGATTGGGATCTATTTGCTAGATGTACAGTGTACATTTTAAGGCACACTATAGGGATCGAGTTTACATTTTGATAACTCTGTCCTTTTATTTGCAAAGATGGTCACTACTTGGAAATGTTGCAAAAATAAATGTTCATCTCTAAGAGTGGCCAATGTAGTTATGTTTTCATTTTATATTTTTCTCAGGAAAAAATGTGTGAAAATGTGAACTTTAGGGCATTTTAAAAGTAAATGTCAACTACTGTGTCACATTTTATATACATAGATATGTTCTTACATATATCTAAATATATAAAATGATTGTAGGAGCTCATACTTATATAAGCTTAGTTTTAGTACAGTACTTTAAATATACTGGTATTTATTTTCAGTTACACTTCTGCACTGCTTCTCTCTAATGCAGAGCTTGATACGGACATTGGACAAACAAAAAAATATTCATAAAGAATATTATTGTCTTATCATGCAATGTAGTAGGCATCCTGTGGCACTATTCTCTTATCCAACTTATTTACAGTACTGCTGAGTACACGATCAATAAATATTACAGTGTTTGTCTCACTCGATTTTTCATGGCACCCAGCAATTATTCAGGAAGTGAGTCCTGTCACACGTGAGTTTCAATGAACGAGTGTGTATGTGTCAGCATTGGTGCTGAGGTTGCAAGTTCAGAGGCTCCATTTTGTGATTTCACATCAGCACTGTACTCACAAATGTCCAGGAAAAACTCATAGTTCTTTAGTTTCCAATCTTTAAATTTCTTTGATGTTAAGTTGGGATCATCCAGAAGGCTGTTGATAACTGTGAGGTCCCCTTCCTTCGCCTGTCAAATTCCAGAAAGACACAGTACATGTCAAAATTAAATTTATGCCACATTTTGCATTTTGGCACTTTATTTCTTCTTTCATTTTAATGCAAAGTGCTACGGAAACTACTATGGACACTTGAGTCTTTTAGCTATATTCAGGAACTATTACAGCTTAAACCGTTTGACAACTCAGTCCTTGGCACTCCCTACAACATGCCTAAAAAAAGTGTCAATTTTTTACTTTCCTTAAGCTAGAACATGTTTGCTTTCAGGTATTTTTAGTTTCTTTGGAACTTAATTCCAAAGCTACAAAGAAAGCCTCATCCATGGAAAACATTAAGAGATTATACTTTTACTAGTTGATATAGTTGACTATAGTATGACTAGTTGCTTATACACAAACTTAATGGTAAAGCCTTACTTTTAAAGTGCTCTTGAGAACTCTGATGTGATGAAGCTTCTCATTGATAACTGGATCATTACATCGCTTTACGAAAGACCTGCGGAACTCCTGCTTGGTGGAAGGACGCTGCTCTCCAAAAGCTGACAAGCTAGCTTCTTCCAGAGATTTGTACAGCTCTTGCAGACCATCTACATTTTCTCCGATTTCTTTTATGTTTTCTGAAAGAAAAGAGGCAAAGAAACCTAACAACAAATCTAATCATTCAGATGAAGTCTCTAAACCCAGCAAGCAACACTGCAAAATTCCTGTATAAGGTAACTCAATAACACAGTATTCCAATTTTTGATTTGATAAAACCAGAACATTTTGATCAGCTGTATTCTCAGCACTACACCCAAGCATTTCGAGTACAAACTCCTGTGCAGTGACTGATGAATTTGCCAACATACAGCAGTTCAGCCACAAAAACCTTGCTGAGAATAATGGCAATATTGCTCTGGCTTTCACTGGCAGTGAAGAGGATGGGAACACCTCCAGAAGCTTACCTTCTGCACAGAAACTATTATGCCTTCTAATAGGACCGTCTTCTTCAAGCTTGTCATCTGTTCCTTCTATGGACTTTACATGTCCCTTACCCCTGACATCTCTGTTTCGGGGAAGGCTTTGACTCCGTTGCTTCTGTGGCCTGCTGTGAGAGCTGTGCCCCCTCTGACATCCCACCAAAGGGAAAGGCCCATCCTGTTCATAATTATGGCGCCTCTGTACTGGTAGCGTCGCTTGTCTTCGCTTGTCCGGTGACATTCCAGGCCGGCCACTCATGTACTCTGCATCAGGAGGAACAGTCTGAAGGAAATGGAGCCCTGAACTTGTCAATGGAGTCTCTATCAGATCCTGCCATGAGCGTCTTTCCCGGTAGGAAGGTCTGCATCCCGATGAGTGTGTGCTCCCTGCTACATCCTGTCGGGAATCCTCGGCAGAAGACTGAGAGTATGTTGACTCACTTGAAAAGTGTCGACTGTGTTGGGCTTCAGGGAATGGGCTTGAAGAATTCACCTGAAAAGACACAAAAGCACCTGACCATAAGTCACCTCGAACAGACCCAATAAAATGACTGTAGTGTAGAACATTATATGATTTACACAAATAAAATGGGCTGATGTGTTCTGATATGCCACAGTATGAACCTCCATACACAGAACATAACTTGCAGTGAGATCTTTTATTCAAGTGCTATGTTTAACCACTCCCTATTCTTGTTTTGCACATTCTCTGCCCATGAGCAACTCCTGCTGGAAAGAACAGTGTAATATCGGCACAGGCTTCCTGAAGACCTGTCCAGTTCACACTCAGTCCAGCAGTGTGCTGTGAAGACATGAAACTCCCCAAAAGAAACCATAATTGGATTTCCTTTCCTTTTTTTAAGGGTTGAGTATCCAGCCAATAGAAAAAAAAATAACTTCAGCACCCAGGAAGATTTCTGAATTTGGGGGAACTGCTGAACTTCACAAATTATTTTAATTAATTTTGCTGGGTCTGTGTATAATTTTAATTAAAAAAAAAAAGATAAAGGCAAAAAAGTGGAAAAACAGAAAGGGAGGGGCTTAACCTGTATCACAGTTGATAAAAACAGCATCACATGGGTGAAAATCAGTCTGAACTTCACCCATGTGATGCTGTTGTCTCAGTCATTCTGTCTTTGGTTCTGGCTGTGTGAGGATCATGTCATTCACGCTGAAGAAAAATCTGAAAGAAAAATAGAGAACAGTCCTATCTGTGCTTAGAAACAAGGAATAATTATCACAGCCTGTCTATGGTCCATGTAATAGAAATGTTCTGATTTGCTTCTAGAGCCTCTTCATCTACAAAATGGATTTTTTTCCTCAGTTATCAAAACCTGTCTCTACACAACATGTCAGAAGTATTTTTATCAGCCACTTAACATCTTACGACACTAACAGAAAGTACACAATGCTTCATATTGTAAAATAAGCCCTGACTACTGCATGAATACAATCTGATCTTAGTCTCTGGCATCCAGTATCCAATATTCATACCTGAAAACAGTCTCAGTTAATACAAACTATCCCATTCACCACATTCTTTTCACCTTCTGCAGTAAAGTCAACATTTGAATATTCTGTCTGTATTCAGAATCACAGAATAGCTTGAGAGTTGGAAGGGACCTTAAAGGTCATCTAGTCCAACTCCCCTGCCATGGGCAGGGACATCCTCCACTAGACCAGGTTGCTCAGGGCCCCATCTAACCAGGCCATATTATTAGATATAGAATCCCAAATCCTACAAAAAATGTTATATTTACAGTTTGCTGACATATCTGTGTAAGGAGACATTTACCTCTCCTTCCTTTGTAATTCACTTGTTATGGAACATTTAGGTCTTAGCTCATGAGGGACAGCAGTAGTTTCACTCTTCCAGTGAGATCCATCTCTGTTCTGCCTTTATGGTAATCAAATATTCCAAAACAAGGAAAATGCAAATTGAGGCACACAGATATTTTTGGTGACCTACTGCCAAATGCAATATTTAGAACTCACTGAGGGTGTTCGATGGTAGGTGTCACACAGTGTTGAAGAGCCTTCCTGCTTCAGGGTTAAAGAGCCATCGATGTCATCCTGGTCGCTTTCGCTCCAGTAATCTGCTAACAAAGCATTCTGGGTTTCACTTGTGCTTTTCCACAAGAAAGCAGGTCCCACATTTTCAAAATATCATTAGCAGACAAAGGTAAACATTTCATAGTCACCCAGGTGCCATGGTAGTCCCTAAGAATAGCCTTGTGAAATGGCTGGTACCTAAGGTACAGATACGTGGAGGAACCTGCAAATGTTTTTGGGTAGCATTACAGAAAGCAGGTTTGGCACCTAACTCCCACTGTACACAAAACCCAGCTTCTGGCCACAGGCTTTCAAAAAGAAACTTCATTCTTGATGCCAAAGTAGAGCTGAGCATCAACACTTAATTTAGCTCTGGGTTCCACCACGGGGGATGGTGAAAAAGGCCAGGTTGGCACGTGAGCTCAGAAGGTGCAAAAAAGGTTCTAAAGCACACACTGGCCTGTGTTTGTGATGCCTTCCCTTGCTCTAGGGTGATGAGCATACCTGATGGCTGGGGTCTGGGAGATCACACCCCACCCTGAACCTTGCATACTCTTTGTCACTTGTTTTAAATATTCCTTAAAATTATTACTCAGGGTTTTCTTTAGTGGTGGCACCAATATATTTCTTCAAGGATATGGATTCTTCAGAAAATTGTTATTTTAAAAGATATGGCACATGTGTGAAGTAAGTTATGACATCAACTTTGTTTAAATAATGAACAGATATGTATTCTCTGGTCTCCTAATTATAATCTCTGAAGCATTACCTTCATCTGGATGAATATCCTTGTCGTCAGGTGTGTAACCAATTGCTGCGAGACCCAAACGATTCATCCATCTAATCGAACAATAAAAAATGAGGAAGAGAGATACTTAAAAGGAACATCTGGTGTAAACGTGAGGGCATACAGATTCTAAACATTTAGAAAAGTCAGAAACAATGCTTAGTCCAAAAAAGGAAATGAACACACAGAGAGGAAAGTCACGTTCAGTAAACGAAAAATCAAGACTCTGCTTATTTTCCTCAACAAGGAAATACAACCAAAGAAAAAAGCCCTATTAACAGACACCTGCAATGATTGGGATGCATTCTGATGTATTGCCTTGCTCAGTGACTAAATTATTTACTGTGCCATTAATTTCCCAGTATATTGCACATAAGTGTTTTCTAGAAGCAGCTCTTTCCTCTTTTTTAACGCTGCAACATAAAATTTCTTCGTAATTGTTGTTCTTGGCTAATGAATCATATAATGATAAGAACATCTTTCAAAGACTTGAGGAAAAACATAAGTAAACAATGCATACTATATCGTAAGGACAAGTTTATTGCTGATTAAAACAAGAAAACTAGTCAGTGTAATTCTTTTTAACTCGTATTAGAACAGAAGAAAAGCTTCTAAGGACATAAGTGAATGTATTATTGGTCAATAGCACAGTACATGGAAGATGGTACACACAGCAAGGAGGCAGAAAATGAAGGAAGAGTGAACTCTCCACTAAAAATAGCACACGGTTTGGCACGTATTGATCTCTGGGTCTCAGCAATGTGCTGCAGTTGCTCAGGGCAATGATCTTAATCTGTAATATTGGATGTAGCACTGACTCACTGTATGGCAAATCCTTCTACGTATCTTGCGACTTTCATCAATGTCCAAAGGGGACAACGTTTACTTCTTACTCACAAGGAATTGTTATAGGGTTACTTCACTTGCAAAACTATGAAAATATGAAGAGTTTTACAATAATATTGCTTTGCCTTTCAGTATTAAAACAGAAGTAAGCAAATTGGAGGTTAAAATGGAAATAAAGATTAGTTTTCACAAATATCAGCTGCAGGGTTCGGACTGCTCACAGAGACATTGTTTGTATCAGCGTGTTGATAACTCATCTTTACCATGAAGGAAGTAAAATTCAAATGGATTTGCTGAGAAGCTTGATTCCTACAGTGCTCACCAGCATAGTTTCATTCAACAAATGGCATGCTGATCACTTGACATTTGCTTCTCTCCAGAGGCATATTCCTTATTGCAGTTATTGACATTACATCATACCCTTGCTCATTATTAAGCATTTGTATTCACTGTTTTTTCAATACTTGTTCCTGAATTTCTAAACTCATTGGCATTGGAGCAAAATAGTTTTAGTCATACTTTACCCTGGCCATTAAGCAGAAAGCCTCAATGACTGATAAATGATAAATTAGGACTCATTACCATTTTCAAAGTTAAAACAGAGTCAGCTGGTTTGGTGGTCAGTGCATAGAAGTTTATATTGTCTTAAATTTCTTGCCAAATTTATCTTGTTGCTCATTGTTAATTTGAGGGTTTCAAACCTTGGAAGCACATATAGATATCAGGCAAAGTGCCAACATTAACCTTCAAGAGAACATGGATATTCTCAGCATACACGGAGCATCAGATTCACTCACATGCTCTCAATGTCCAAACCTGGAATTAGCACAAGGTAATCTTCCTTCTCTAAGACTGCTCAGATTTTCTCTTTTCCAGAGGGCAAGATGATCCCCAGCTGTAGTTACAAGTACTTTCTTACCTCATCTACCACAATGCAGAGTTAGCTCTTTGTCAAGACAACAAAAAGGGTTATCTGATGACATTCAGAGGCTTAGAATGATCAAATTTCTTCTGATGAAAGAAAAATAATCTCAATTTTAGGTTTTGTATTTTTTAAAAAAGCATGAGTGAATGTTTTTGAGGTTAATCAGAAGTTACAGAAGTGCTGAGATTACAGCTCCTTTTCTTGCAGCCAGCATTTCTTTTTTGCAAGGAAATGCGAACTCCGTTCAAAAGGAAGGCTGTGTAAACTTGATGAATTTACTTGATGAGCAAACCACTTTTGTTTTGAAGAAAACAGGCAGTCACGGTTATAAAAAGTTCTCTGTGGAAAGCTTGGAAACTCAGCCATTTGGTTCCGAAATCTGCACTGAATGCCTGGTAGGCAAATGTCAGGTCTCAGGAAGGCAACAGGAGTGCGTGTCAGGGTTGGATTCTCTAAGGGACAGATGACTGCATGTTCAATTGAAGGTCATGCAATGCAAGACTGCGTGCTACACCTGACAAGCAGCTATAGGAAAAAACCCCAGGAGGTCATTTGTCTAATTTGGTTTATATAGCTGTTCCCCTAATAGCTCTTTGGATTTCGTGTGATCACAAAAAGACAGGAGCTACTCTGGCAGGTACATGGATAGCAATCTCACGTGTGCCTCCCTATGTATCTTGGCCCTCCGAGGCAGAAAGTTGGACTCTTCCTCCTTTCCCAAACCCTCCCTTTTTTCTTCAACAATTTCAACAACTCTTTTGCTAATTAAACACTTAAAGAGCACGTTTCACTGAGTTTGAGTCTAGGCCACTCAACGAACCACAGGGTTTGCATTCTAGATAGAAAATAGTTGTGATGCACATGGAGCCCTACTAAATATCCCAAGGACAGTTTGCTACAACATTTTACCTCCAATATTGTACAAGGTCTCCATGAGCTATAATATCTGTCTTACTGAGGTGCACTGTAACAACTCACAAGGGACCGGGAAGTATTAATTGTTTTTTATTGCCTGTATCTACCTTACCTCGAGTAAAGTCATCTAAACACATAAGTAAGCCTTGTACTTTGTCTCAATGGTTTAAATTCTAAATAAATCAGACTTGGCTTTAATGACTCCTGTTGATTACAAACAGGCACTGTTGTCATTGCTCTGGGATAAAATAGCACGGCATAGTAGGAAGTTCAGTTAAATTTACTGAGAGAATTCTGGTTGGTAGCAGGGGATTACAGCCCAGGGCATCTTCGGGGAGTCTGATTCTACCCCCAGGCCTGGCAAGTGATGATTACAAAGGCACTGAGGGCAGTGACGAACTAAGTAGTTGTGACAATAATCAAAACTTGATACTGAGGAGTGAGTCATGCCCGAAATGCTCGGAATTGTCAGGAGTCAGGAGTTCGTTCTCTTACTGATCATTTAATAAAAATACTGGAGAAATGTTTAAGTGGACCCAACAATGGGGGAAACAATTTTGTATAGCTTCACTGACCTAACACTCTGTATTAAAACAAGAAGATGCCATTACTCGTTGTACAAATGCTTCTGTTTGCTGATCGTTATAATTTACTGCTCAGGTTGCTGGTGCTGAGCCAGTCCAAGGCCAGTGGGAGGTTCTGGGATTGAGGGCAACAATGGTTTTCATAGTGGCATCACACTTCACCCCCTTGGTTATTCCCTTCTATCTCAGTTATAATAAATTTGAGAGAACTCTTACATTTAGTGTAGGAGGATGAAAACCAAAGGCAAGAGGGTAACCATTAAAAAAATAAATAGCTGCAAGGCTGTTATTTTTAGGGTTATAGATAAATCCATGGAGAACAGTCAGGAAGTAGTGTGTCTCCGTGGTTCAGATAAGTTTTATTTGCTAATATCCTCAATGCTGGATACACTTTTTTCATATACAAGATGGCTGGTATATAAAAGAAACTATTTAATTCAGGTGAAAAATGTAAATAATGGATATATCCTGGTAAGGTATAAATTCAAGAGTCTATCCACTCTCACTGCTTCTGCTAAAAGTTCACTTAAAAATGAAACCAATGAAATACTGAGGCATTAAAGGGGAGAATAAATAAGAGTTTGGTATTTCCTATCTTTCTTCCATCTTTTCATCAATTAGTACTTGAACTTGTGTGTCATCTCAGGTTTGTATTATAAATGTTTCAGAGCAGGAATATATCTTTTTTTGCTTTTGACATCACATCTACACTTGAGATTATTTGGTTAAAAGGAAAAACCAGAATGGAAGTGGAAGTTAAATTTGACCTAAGTTATCTTTAAGTCTATTAAAATATAGATTCCATTGAAGTAATTTATTTCATACATAGAATTTATTCAGTGCAATTTATATTTAATTTCTGATTAAAACCTTTGTACACCAGTGGGATAATTGGATTCCAGAATTCACTGTCAAATTCTTTGCAATACAGAATTACATTTTAAAATCTATTTTGTACTTGTTATTCTGGCTTCTTTCTGACCAGTCTTTCTTACTGGACACCTAAAAAAAAATAATCAGTGTTTCCATATTGGTTCCTAAGGTACATTATTCTCACTCTTTTCTAAGGTTGTAGAGGTAATATATTCATTTAACAGCGTAAAGGTTCCTCTAATAGGTATGGCTAAAATGATGCCTTTATTTTTCTCAGCACAAGAGAAGCCCCATGTGAGACTGATATCTCACATGGAAATATAATGCTGACCAGAGCCTTCTCAATGAGCTCATCTCTCCAAACATATCAGCTCTCAGCAGCCTGTATTTCTGCTATTGAATTCGTCACAGTGGCTGGAATTTGTTAAGCAGAATCATTCATGGGATAAACTGTAAGTGCTCTCTGATTTGATAATTTGACATGACTCTGTTGATCTTGTTTCATGCATTGTCTTCTTAGATTTGTCAGGCTGGAAAAACAGGAAGAAAGCCCCAGACAGCTTAGGAGCCGACCAGTGAACCATGGCAAGTTCTGCCCTCTTTGCATGTGCATCTACTTCACGCCCTTAATGGGAAATGGTTTTTATTTTTTTTAACTTCATTTTGTCAACCAAATGCACAACTATGCCTTTGCAGTCAGAAGTGTGGTTGGGCAGGTTTTGTTTGTCTGTTTCATCACTGAGAGGCACAGCACCGTAATCACAAAATCTGCTACATTAAATGCAGATGAACTGTTTGTCTCCCAGAAGAACAATACCAATTCACAATGGTATTATTTACAGCAGAATTTGATTAGGTTAATTTCGTAATGTAAACTAGTACAGAGAGCCAATACAAATCCTTAATCCTGCACATCAGGGATGAATTCACACCTGAATGCTAATTTGGATTGCACACTGGGCAATTGCAATTGGGTATTGTAAACTCCCTGGAACTCCTCTAGTGTTGTGCCATAAGCCAGTGGTCCTCACAGTGTATGAAGGGAGAAATGGTTGTTCACAAGTCTATAACGAGTAGTCCATAAATCGTAGAAAGGAGGACTTAGGTGGCTAGCCAAAAAAAAGAGCTGCTGAAGACTTCCAGCTCTGTACCAGTACCTCCTGGAGCAGTATTTTCCCCAGATGGAGCACTGTGGCTCCACCACTGCACTGTTCACTCCCACACACATCATGGTTTCATCCAGTCTCTGGGGCCTGCAGATAACTCTGATCAGAAAATCGTTTTCTTGTGCTGCAACTTACGAGCTTTTATGTGAGAACAATAAATCAGAGTGGTGAAGTGGCCTCAGGCACAGCCTATTTTTCCTGGATTTGAAACAAGTTTATAGGAACATAAAGAAAGAAGGGGTAAGCCTGCTGTTTACTTACAACACCATTGGGAAGCTCCATTTCAGGCATTTCTGTTTGAAAAGTGCCTTTCATATTCCGCAGAATTATCTTCTTGCTTTTCAGCAAGGAGGGGGAGTAAGAGCTTTTTAATAACTTATTTGGCTCTATTTCTTAAAGAACTGTGAAATCAGGACAGACAGATCTGACATGGTCACTCTCCTCACTTCTCCAGGAACTCTTCTTTAAGAGGGGCAATGTCTAATAGGGGGTGTATGTCTGACATTTTTAGTTGCCAAGATATTTTCCTGCGTGTAAGCTTGTTTGCAAGTGAAGTTTGAAAGGAAATTCAAACTGCTAAAGTTGCATTTATACTGACCCACCACCTGAGTTGGCTAAGATCTGTTAAAGAGACTCACATTTAATTTAAGGAAGACAGATGAACTTCAGCGATAAACAGGATCGTTTAAGGAAAACCTTGAGTAACTCACTTGGTAATATCCATACGTAAAGCTACAGAATATATGCAGGCTGAAATTTCCTTATAATCAACAGATATTTAATTCAGAATACTTTCATTTTCAAACAGTTTCTTTTTAAGAGAAATATTGTGTTAGAATCTTCCAGGTCTTTACTTAGAAGATTTGCAAGTGATCCATACAAAATCAGTCATCATTCTGTTTCAGTGGGTAGCAGATATTTGTTGGATTTTTTGAATGAAAGCAAAAGATTTATGGGAGCTACTAAAATAGCAATGTTAACCCAACTATTCAAATCAAATGTGATCAAATTGTTCAGCCTAAAATTGGAACTTTTTTACATTTAATATTTGGAGTGTATGAGGAGATTGTGAATGTACCGCGCTGCATAATTCAATCACATGAAAGTTTTAAATAAAGTAGATATTGTAAAACAACTGAATATTAAATTCAGTGCTAATTTCCTGAGGAGTATTAAAGCCATAAACAGGTTATGCACGGTATGGTAATAGATGAAGCAGTTCTGGGAAATAAGGCCTTTAACAAGCTTGGAGTACCCCGTGACCGTGGCAAGCGAAAGACGAGCTCATCAATTTCATTATTAATTCATTTCTAAGAACACAACTGTGCTCATGTAAGACCTGACAAAACAGCAGGAGCATTAATTTTGCAAACCAAAGTCTGTCTGCACCATGCAACACAGCAGGCAAAATTCAGCTACAACAAAGTAACTCTATCTGCCACATACAAATCAATTGCTACCCATCGGTACACAGTCCTTTCCACAGCAATGCAGCATTAAAGGCAGATTAAAATGTTCTGGTGTGGCAAAAAGTTATGAAGCAGTGAATCTGAAACAAGAAACTGTAAAAGCAGCTGTTAAAACAAAAGCTGCTGGTAAATGCAATTGAAGGAAGGGTATACATCCCCCACATAGTGAAAAAAGAGACGCTATATTCCTCTCCCTGTTAGAACCCCTTTACTTTTCAGTGTGAAGGATCTACCCTTCTGTCAGCACAGAAAATCCACTTAAATTTTATGGTGACAGCAAGAGTGGGAGATATCATGCAGAATATTTGCCCTATTTCCTCAGATTACATGGTTAGCAATTTGCTGGGAAGACAGATTTGTGAAATCAGTATTTTAAGTGCATTTTTCATCTGTGAATCTTGCTTACTCCTTTCCAATCTCACACAGGGTATCTGTGAGAAGGAATTCCAGGGAGCATGTAAAGGCTGCAGGGGATGCCCAGGGCTTTTACAGAAGTAGCATAGTAATCCAGCATTTGGGTTGGGGAATGAATTACAATTGCTCTACAGGAGCAGCATTTCTGAAGGAAAAACACTGCAGAAAATATTTCAAGAGGAAGTTCACCCTTTGTGATCTGTCATGGGAAGCAGACCCAAAAATTCAGGAAAAAGGCTCCCGTAAATTCCAGGCTAACATGGCAGTGTGACATGAAAATACATCCTGGCACCTTTCCAACTGCAACTCTCCACGAGGGCTGTAAAACTGCCATAAAGAAACCTTTGCTGGCTCCCCAGTGTAGAAAAATCAATGAATATTGTAAGAGCAGTTTATTGAATGCATGCCAAGACTTCCTGGTTTTCCTCGAGTCAGAGCATTTTATGGTATAATAGAAAGGTACAATCAATGGCACTGCAACAAATCAAAGCTACCCAAGTAGCTAAAAATCAAGGGGAGAAACCATGCATGGTTAAAACCAGCAGAAGATACTCACATCAGTTTTGTACCAAAAATATATCAGCCACATTGCATAATGAACAATGGAACACTGCTAATATTGGGGGAAAATATTCAACAAATTTATATCCTGAAAATGACAACCAGACCCAGTGAGATACTGCTGAGAACTGAGCATCACCAGTGGGTGATGAACGGGTCCAATACAGCCAGGCTTGGACATCAATACAGTGTTTCTTGAAGGGCTGTATAAGCCACAGAATATAGATGTTCAATTTTAAAATAATTTTTGGACATTAGTATTCCAAAGAAAGAAAACCAGCTATATCGTGAGGTAGTTGTGTCTTCCTGAGGCTGAAAACAGAAAGAACTAAGCACAGCTCAAAGCTTCAGCAGTCCACACCAGGAAAGATTTAAGACTTCCAAGTATGATAATGTTGTCCCGTGTGTCCTTGCTGGGATAAACACATGACTGATGTAACAGGAGGGGGTAGAACATTTGACTCTGCCTTTGAGGATCAAAGGTATCTCCCCACTTTTATCCAACCTCTGCCTTCATCACTGAATCACAGAACAGAAGCACGGAGTAGCTTAGATTAGAAAGATCTCAGGAGGTCCCACAGCAGGGCCAACTCTGATGTCAGATCAGGTTGTTCAGGGCCTTGTCCAGTAAAATTCTGAATGCCCTCCCAGTACCTCCAAGGACATTTAAAATCACACAGCAATGCCAGCAGTTGAACTTTGCTAACTTCTGGTGCTTGTTGGGACAGTGATGCAATGAATTAAATTATTACTGGGATTTTGTTGTAGTTGGAAGGTTGGGGTTTTTTATTGCTTCTTGGGGTTTTTGGTTGCTGGTTTGGTTTGTTTTTTTAATTCTGGCATAAGAAATAAATGCATCTCATTTGTTCAATCTCATTCCTGTTGAAAATACTACCTTAAATTGTTGTTCTCTGGCTTTAGGTCATGCCACGTTACTGTGGATTATCAGCAGAGCTAACTTAAAACTTCCTTAGCCCATCATGTGGGTATGCTCTGATGAGTATGAGCTTTGATACCTATGCATTGTTTTTACATACCAGAAACTTATTATTATTTGAGCAGACACAAAATGAGCCACACAAGGTAACACTGTACGTACTAAAATCAGTGAGGGACTAAATGGTCTGTACTGAGAACACTGTCAATCAGCATCACATCATGCTCCATACATGTATATCCTCCATATATGCTCCAATAGAGTATATTTCTATATGAGATGAAATATTATTTTCAATTATTGGAGTACCATGATAAAGAATACACAACTTACCTATTCATCTCTTCAAGGCAGTCTGTTGCAAAGTAGAAGCTCTTTATTTTGGGGTGACATGCTTTGAAGGCACTATAAAATAAGCACAAAAAATAAAAGATACCTTTTCTTTCAGACAGTTTGTCTACAAATACATAAGACTGATCTGCTCTACAACTCTTCAGCGTGCTGCAGGTTTCAGAGGCATTTTGAATCTTCAGCCTGAGTCTCTTGCTTGATGAATTTATAGATGGATTCTTACTGATCTGATTACAACTACTTTTGGAATCTAACTGGGACTTTGTAAACATTTCAAAAGCCCTTGAATGACCTAGAAATGTAAATCCTTTCAATAACCCCTGTGTTATACAGCCGAGCTTCTTGGGTAAATTTGAAAATCTTACTAAGCACATGTGTTGTATTCCAAAAATGGACTGTTCTAAAGGAATAAGAGTTTGATCCCATCACCTCCTCTAATATATTTAGAAGTCTGTGGTTTGCATCCTACTCAAAGAAAGATAGAGGACTGCCAATTTATGTGTTATAACTGTCTCATATATTTATTATAACTTTGATTCTAAAGATACACATTAGTTTATTAAAAAATTTATTTTACATTAATAAATGAGGAAGAAAAGGAATAAAAATATTAATAACCAGCCAATAATTGCATTCAACTGGAGCTGGTATTAAAAATACACCACTCAAATTCTCTTTACTTAGTCATGAGACTTTAAGATCCCTAGAATAAACTTAAGCAAATGACTGTTTCCTAAGTTTCATACTATATTTTTACATCCCTAATTAGAATCTTCATTCAATTTAAGCTTAATAGAAGCATATGGAACAATTTAGAGAATAGAAGTGGCAGGTTTGCTTTGTTTGGAAGCAGATAATAATAAAGATCCTTAGTCTTAAGTCTAAGTAGTCACTTCTAATGCCAGGAATTGCTTTGTCAAGGTACTCTAAACCCAGCCATATCCCAGGTACTTTTCTTCTTAATCTACTAATCTGATTTTTTCTGCAATCAACCTGAGCTAATTAATTGTTAATGCTTCTTCATCTGCCACCTAGCAAAACAGAGTTATCAATATTTAGACCTAAACCTTTTATTTATTGTTACAGTTCATGGTCAGTTCTGTGTACCTCACCTTTTTTATCACACAGCCTGTTCTCACAGATAGCTTTGATTCAAGAAGTTGTAGCTGGCTTTCTACTAGTAATACCTTAAATGCAAATGAGTCTTTTAATAATTACTATGATTTATTGCGATTTTTAGAGACAAACATGAAAGCTGAAGAAGCTTCACTTGGGCCATATATATTTTATATATATAATATTAATGTGTACCATATAGGCTTTCCTACAGTAGAATGATGACAGCAGAGTTCTATTTATGTGGAGTTGCCTTTTTCATGAGATTAAAAGTATATTAAGAGTAAGTTTACCTTGCACAGAGGATCTTAAAAATTAACTTAATTCCATAAAAGAAGACTTGAGAGGTTTTTCTGTGTTGTTTGGGTATCTGGACAGTGATAATTTCAACTGCAGACCTACCTCTCCCTGGCTACTTGTGTTTTGCAGATGAAAATACTGAGCACATGGGAAATCCCAAAGAGGGAGGAAACTTTTCTGACGTCCACTAGATGGCATCCACTTGTTAATTATATCCACAGGATGGTAAGATTTTAATGCAAGAGATTTTGATCATCATATAAATGTATTTTAAGTATACTCTGATCAAATTTATTCTTTTACCCGATGAGTATAATATGATTTCAGTGTCAAATATTCTTCTCATTCTTAGTCTCCTGCTTCCTAATGTGGAACTTTTTACTCCTCGTAGCCAGTTGACTACCAGCAACTCCAACTGCAATTTTTGACACTCAAACCCAAAAGTCATTCCTAAAGCAATACCCCTGCCCTGTTCTGCTGTCTGAGCACGATGTGCTATTGTCACTCTTTGCTGCCATGTCAGCTGGTCTGAGCTCTGTGCAGCATCTCCACCTCCTAGTGCTCCATTTGCCCAGCCATCTTCCAGTTCTGAGATTTAAGTATCGGCTCGAATTGGAGAGGATTATGTGGTGGATCTAAAGATTCTAATCCTCTTGATTAATCCTGTTAGAATATCACATGATGGAGTTGCTGCTTGTAAATAGGATTATTTTCCCAGACAGGAAATTTACATGCATAAAAGCATTAAAATGCCAATATTGGAGTTTCAGAGTCAGCCTTTTAAAAGTTCAAATATGTCAGAGTTAGTGTGATAAACAGAACTTAAATTTGGCTCCACTAAGCTCTTGTAATGTGCTACAACATATGATTATGTATCTGAATATTACATTCTCACAGGAACCCTACCTCAGCTAAGGTACAGAGAGTGGACTTGCTGGAGAGGTGAGTCAGGATTAATGCACAGATAAAGCTGCTGTCTGTAGGAGTGTTGTCTCAGATGTTATGGAATTTGTGAATGTGCCATAAAATGCAGAAAGAGGAAGGATTTTATCAAGGGTAAATCAGTTAAATGCTGCAGATATTCCTGCTTATGCAGAGTTGTTCTGTGCTGCTAAGTCAGAGCAAGCAGACTTAACTACATCAATGTTCCATTAATGTTCCTGAGTATCTTTTTGCCTGATATTCTGAAAAGCACTAGTTAATAATTATGATATATACAGTTTCATTAAATCTTTAGTCTTGTGGATCAACTTGATCATGGGGCATTATAATTATCAGTATCTTTGAAAATAACATGATATTCGTGTCATGCCACACCACACCACACAAACTTGAATAACCAAGATTTCTAATACAGCGTGGTCATTTTTAATCATGAAGATGCTGGTGGTGCGTAAAAGCAGTGGGAAGTTTTTCAGTGTCAACGTAAGAAACCTCCTCTTGCAGGAACAAGGTCATTCTACATCCAAATATAGCCTGCATTGCTAAACCAGCCTGAGATAATGCCATGATTCTTATAATAATCAGGGTACCTTCATTAAATGCATTAGTGAGGCAAATCATCAAACCACACAGACTAATGCACAGTTACTATATATTCTTGTGAAAGTTTTCTTAAGGCTATTTAATTCAATGTACAGTATGGACATCAGTAACAGTCATTCTATAAAACAGCATCCTTCATCTGACAGAACAGTGAAAAGACAAACCTATTCATTACTCCTGTAAGACTTTGAATTCTTATGTTCAATAAAGGTTTGATCATTTCACTCTGATGGCTCTGAAAATCACAGAAATTTGAGGGGAAATCCCAGCTGAGTCCCAAAATGGTCTTAGTTTTGATTCTGAGAGAGCTGAAAGAAAACTAACACTGTGATTTTAGCTGAACTTCTTTACACACTAAAATATTAAGTATACTTTTCAGGCAATTTTAATTTAAAATCAAATGAACCTGCCAAAAACAACAAAAAAAGAAAGAACTAGGCTTCTTTCCTTTGTCCTTATTAACTGTCAAGGTAAGTGCTTTACTAGCTTTTGCATTAATGTTAAAATGGACGCGATCTTAGAGATTTATATTTTCAGGTTTCAAGTTTGTAATGAATTTTAGGTTACATTCCAGGACCTACTAAAAACCCCTATAAAATAAAAGAGATATCCTAAATTGGAAAGAAGTGAGAATGGATCCTGTAAAATTTGCCTTTCCCAAGCCTTCTGAAAAGGAGGCAAGAAAACCCTCACTGTAATGTTTCCCTCTAGTCTAGCAGAGACAATAACGAAGGGCAAGTTAGAACTTTTCCAGAATGCTGGGTCAAAACGGGTCACCTTCATCTTAATTCCATTTGTAAAAGGAATGCAGAAGAAGCAAACCACAGAAAGCTGTCCCTAGGCTGAGCAGCACCATGAGCTCTTCAGTGGAATCAGGCAGTGGCCATCATGCCCAGTCCTGGCCTTGGCAAGACAAGGAGGAGGACAGGTAGGAGCTTCAGAAGTGTGCTCCCAGAGGCTGTGGGTTAGAGCTGGCTGCAACACAAGCAGGGCCCCCCTCCATTCACATATGCAAGATGTACTGAATCATAAGCGAGTGTAACAGTGGGTTTACTTTCTCTGCAGTGTTCAGAGAAGCATGCAGAACTGGCAAATGAAAGGTGTAGTTTTTATGATGAGGGAAATGTAGAAATGATAGTCCACGAAGGAAGAAATCAAAGGGAAATTCAGCTCAGTGAACAAAGGGGATACTATTAACTTCTTCATTATATTTTACCCCTGGACCTACCTCATTTTGAAAAGATCTCAAGCCTGAAGGTACTCCGTTTTCAGTAGTGTGCAAAGTTTTAGTTAATCGGACTTTTTCCTGTGCATATACCCTACAGAAATTGTTCCTGAAGAAGTGTTCTGAGGAAATGTGTCCTAATGCTTTGAGGAAAGGTCTGGAAGCTATTCTGTTTGATCTTGGTTAATTCACTGAAATTTGTTAAGTGTTTTATATTCTAACAGAAGGGTATTATTTTTTCTATATTTTTGTTCAATATCATTATTAATATCTACTCATTCCTCAGAGGGATTTCCAGTGCTCAGTTCACGCTTGATCTCTATAGTGATACCTCCAGCTGAAAGGAGTAATAGAAGTATAAATTGCACCACCTTCTATTTCTCAGGCAGACAGTAATAATACCTCCAGACAAGAACAAGCAATTGAAGAGGTTTGATTTTCTGATAAGCAGTCTCTATTGTAATTCATATCGTCAGTGTTTTTATTGTACACGTGTGCAGAGCTGTAGGACTCCCATTCCTCACACCAAAACTATGTTTAGTCATTGGAAAAGCACAACAAAAATTCAAGATGTTTAGTCATAAGTAGGAAAGCTTTACTAAGAGTATCTGTAATACTGTTTTATGTAGCTCCTCATGGCAGCAAGTTCTAATAATCCAGATGCAGCATACAGAAGACATTAGCAAATAATTCAGGAGGTACCAGCAAAGTGTTAAGTCTCAAAGCATTTGAATTGTTCTGTTGAACCTGCTGTTTGACAGCAATGCATTCCAATCCCAACACTGCTCACAATTTCCAGTGAGTGGGAGTTATTAAACATGCCTTAAGCGTGGCAAATCTTAGCACAAGCTTTTTACTGGGAGCATAATGCTGTAGTGGCAATATGCACATAAGCAATAATGCAAAGTTTATTTTGGATATGGAACCTAAATATTTTAGCAGTTGAGAATAACACAATATTGGGTGTGTAAGCTTCCTCCATAAAGGAGAAAATGAAGATTATATCCACGATCCCTTGCTATATTTTTTATGGCATTTCCTATGGGATTTGTTTCTTGCACAGTTGATTCTTATCAAGATGACCACACTGAACCTAAGTTTTTTCTCTTGACTAATGTATTCATTGTTTTTTGCTTTACTTATTTAACTGTGGTAGCTGGGCAATTTGGAAAGCTGACCAAAGAGTTACCCAATTCTTTGTAGGACAGTTTATGGAATTTACATTAAGTTGTATCTTTTATAATAAAGACAAAAACTAAAGCTCAGGTGGATCTATTATGTATTATTTACAAATTTCAAGGTTTTCTGAGTAACTTCCTTCTCTGGACTTTGCACATTTTCAGTACTATATACAGTATACTCCCATGAGCAACCCTTTAACTTATAAGCATAACTGACACATTACTTACTGTTTTCGCCTGCATTCTATTGCTCTATCAATCCTGAACTCAGGTAAACTAATGAATCCTTCTGCTTTTTCATCCTATCAAAAGAGAAGAAAAAGTGATGGTGAAGAAGAACATAGAGTTAAAGAAGAGAGAAATGAGCAGTAGCCATTTGGGTCTTATACTAAGAACAACCACCCAATCAACTGAAATAGTGAACATATTTTGCCCATATGTTTTTACTTAAAAAAATGTATTTACTTCATCATACAATGTCATTAACTTTTATGAAGTGACAAAACTGACAGTTCCTTACAGGAGCTGCAGTCACCCTTCCCCCTTGCAAAAGATTACAGAAAACCTTTCAGCACCAGTAAATACAGCACCTAAAATAGCATTCAAGACATTAACTGCTACGGAGAAGAATTCTCAGTTTCTTCACCATGTAAGTTTACATTTTAAAACTGTTTTGTGGATGCCTCCTTTTAAAGTAACGATTGTGCAGACCATCTGCCCTGCTAATAATAATTGAGGAGGTTCCTACAGTGATTAAATTGGGAAGTAGTAAGTAGAAAGTATCTCTCGTCACTTTTTGGTTCCTCTGAAGTAATTTACCAGGAAAAGCAAGGAGACATCAACACCAGTCGGATTTTTGAAAAGTATGAGCAAGCATACTATGAATTATGGCTTTGCTGTAAACAACAGACTGAAAATCAGTGGGACACATAATGACTACCACCTTGCATGTAACAATGTCAGACAAACAAAACGTACAAGGCAAAACCTGAAGGTCTTTATCATCCACAGCGTGAAGTGATACTGGTTTGGGCTGACAAGAAAAATACCAAAGCTGAGGATAATTATGCTAGCAAAATCGTCCTCTTGAAGCAAATGGAAAATATGGACTAAAATATCAGTAATCAAAGCATGCTGCACGCAGGCAGTTTAGATCAGGCACTGATGCTCAATGCATACAAATGGAAGAATGGCAGTCTAACAGTTTTTGGCTTCTCCCCTCTGTTATTTTTCCCTACATATATGCAGATTGCACAAGCGTAGGCCCAGTGGTTTTCAATAACATTTTGCCAAGAACAGCATTTTACACATGAGAAACTGCAAACTCCAGTCTAATTCAGCAAAAAGCAAGAGGAACATCTATATAAGAATAACTTTCAGATGAAGAGATCTACCAATTCTGATCTTCCCATCTGTTTCACATAGTGCTTAACTAACGTGAATGGTCACACTGCACACATCTCCCCACACAACTGAAACTAGGGAGAGCTAAGTGTGAGCATTGTGTCAGTCCAAATAAATACTACCTGTGGAAAAGTACTAACAACTGATATATTCCTTTCTTTACCACTGCCATGAACGTCTGCTATTTTATTAAGTTTGGACATAGCCTTTGAATTGAAATATTTCCATCTAGAACGACCCAGACCTGGTGATTAAAGTGGCAGTTCACTAACAAATCCTGCCATGTAGCAAACCCAGACTTTATTCAAAAGAATTATAAAGCTTAAGGTTTCATTTTGGCTTTCTCCAGACACAGAATCTACTTACGTTCTGGTTTGTGTACCAGTACAAGGACGAATCCTTCAGGATAAACCAGTACTTTTTCCATTTCTGTGTGAAATAACCTTTGGCATCCTTTTTCTTCCACAGCCAGCCTTCACAGTCCCCGTGCCCCAAGTCTTTGCAGGAAATCCGTCTTCTGCTCCCACTCGTTAGAGAGCTCCCTAAGAACATGACAACAGTGTAAGACATCTCACTGAATGAAAGACTGAAATCATCATTCTTCTCAATATAAACACACTACTAATTTTTAATGATGATTCAACTCAAAATCCTTCAAGCCAAATCCTCTCCAGTTTCAGGGAGAGGAGATTGAATGAACAATTTCCAAATTCCACAGTGCTCTGCAAGTTTGGTTTCAGCATGAATACAAAATAGAAAGGGCCTGGCTTATGTAATGGTTTATTTAATCTCTAGAGGGCTCATTCCTCTCAGGGCTGCATTTTTATCTGATTAAGATGGACATCGTCATTCGAAAGTAAAAATGTATTCATTTAGCCCTCAGTCTGCAACTCAGAGTATGACATAATCTGAATACAAATGTAAACACTACTCCTTCCATGTATCTTCAGTTACTACTGTTAGCAACAGAAGGCCTGGCAAATTCTGTGCATTTTTAAACTCAATTTTTATAGTCATTATTTATAGTCAATGAAAAAGAAAGATCATCCACTTCCATAAAAATGCACGTGCTTACATTTCTTCTATCCTGAATTTAACTAAACAACAGTATTTTAACTTTACTGCATCCTGTTTAGAGGCACAGCACCAGGAAAAGGTTTTTTTGTTGTTATTTCAATATATCCTAATAAAAAGGCTCAAAATTTTAGTGTGCCTTGTAAATATCAATAAGATAATATTTCCTGAAGAAGACTCTGTAGAAGATTTCCTTAAAATATAGACATTTTTGTGCGAAAAATCAGGTTTATATTGCTGCAATAATTGTATTTGTCCTACAGCTGTAAAATGGTGAATAAATTTAGATAACATCAAAATACCATCCTTTATTCTGCAACATTGCACAACCAAGTTCTTAACATTTTGCTCATTTCAGAATGGCACACTGTGCTGTGTCCTGGTCAGGCTTAGAAGTATTAAAATATATATAGTACAATAAAATGAAAATTGCATAGAAAGGCAACTAAACCAACAAAAGAGTCCATTGGCCATATGCTTTCATACAAATTTATTATGCTGTAACTAATTTTTTTATGTTCATTGTTTTAACAGTCTCAAATAGGCCATGGATGGAGAAAGAAACATAGCAGAAGGGAATAGCAAAATATACAGATACTACCTTTATTCTAAGACAGAGGGAATTTTACCATCGAGCCTAGAAATATTATACCTTATAAACACATTCATTTGGTATTTTAATTTGGTATTTTAATTTGGTATTTACTGTCAAATTTTAAATCTTTGAATTAAGTTGACATTTGATCCAGACCACTTATAATCAGAGACGTCATCTCCTTTCTAGTTTCAAAATGTTAACTCAGATAACTCACCTTTTGACCATTTTCTGCTTTTTACCCTGAGGGAAGCGTAATGGAATGACTGTAAGAAACAAAATATAAAAAACTGTGAAAAACCAATGCAGGTAAGGGCAGTAACATGAAACAGCCAGCATTCACCATGGTAACCTCATGGTTACCTTAGGGCTAGTTATCACAGGATGAGTTATCATAGGATCTCGTGCTGCCTTAACCAGTGGTATGACTACAGGTAAGTGCCTCTTCCCAGAGATCATCTGACTGCTCACCCTGCCTTACAGCAGCTCCTCACCAGGTGGCCAAAAAGCAAACACATGCTACAAAAGTCCTTATTAACAACCATGGTACAACATATTAAATAAGTGCTTAAATGCCACTATATTAAAATTTAAAATAACTGAGGATTATAATTAAAATTAAAAAAATGAAGTTAATATTTAGGATAATGAAGGATTACAGCTTAAGCACTGTAGAAAAACAACAGCTGAAAACAGGACTCCAAGTATTGGAGAGGCAAAGTTTTATTTAAAATAAAAGTGGAGGAGAGGGGAGTTGTTTCACATGTGCACAGGTCTATCCATAATCTTCTGCAATACAGCCAGGTTGCAGCAGAGACAAGGAGAGCTGAAAACATTAGCTCTCTAAAAACATAAGTTAATTAGTCTTACTCTGTTTTGTTTATGCACACATATGATGTATTCAAATCAAGAAAACTAGAGAAAGTGAAAGGTTTGCAGTACCTTGGGAATCAGTACTTAATTAGCACTGCTAACTTACAAAATTCAAGCTTCATATTCAGAGAGATAAAGGGACTACTATATAATTAACTTTGTGGTAAACACTAAGAAAACAGTCAGAACTTGCAACTTCAAAATGACTCAGAGTTGCTATGGGAAACAGAGGGATGGTATGAGAACATGCTGTGGTCGTCAGCATTTAAGTTCTCATCTTCAAACCACAACACAAAGTAGAAATGTTGAACACAAAGTACACCCTCCCACCCCAACCCAGGAAGCAGCACCTCATGGAAAAAAAAAAGTGGCAGAGTTGAATCTGTGCTACACAAAGCTAAATTAATGAGACCTCACCACCATCACAGTGTAGTAGTAGGAGCGCTGTCCCAGAACAACCAAGTGAAGAGATATGCTATGTTTAAAAAATGCCCTGGAGACCAGAGGTTCAGTTACTTAGTGAAAGAAGTGCCAAGTAGGAATGAAGAAATAGACTTTCTATAAGTGAAGGTTCTGTTGTTTGCCTTTTGTATGAAATATTTGCAAAATACTAAATTATACAATAATGTTTAGATCTTTTCCATTGAAGACTTTCAAAATAGGTACCAGAAAAATCTTTGATAGGGAAATATGGGATTAAGATTTTAATTATATTCATACTATTTAAATATTTTAAAAGTTTTTTACAATTTTCTTTACATTCAGGGCAACCTTCCTTCCAGAGGTCCCTTCCAACCTAGACATTTTCTGTGATTCCTTGCTTTTTAGTTTCAGATGTTTCATAATACAGACAGATTTCAAGGGGTTTGATATCTTAAGTATCTTTTTAAAAAATGACAATTAATTGAACTGCTGGGGATTTTTTGTTTTTTAAAGTACATTTATAAATCATTACCTTCCTCATGGATGTGCTTCCTTGACGGTCAATGGCAGAACTTGCATATCTAGGACAGAGAGGAAGATGTCAAGCAACTACAGAAAAAAATAATGTGAATAAGAAGTGCACATACACACCCGCTCTATGGATTTCCTAATGTATGCTTAGAGCACTTAAAATGGGAGGGGCTCTGGAAATTTAAGCATTGTTTTCAATGAACAGTGCTAATGTTATTAAGAAACACAAAACCGTAATAACACTTAAGTCAGAATGAAAGTGGCATTTTCTCATTTGATGATTTCCATTGTTACAAGAAATCAAATTTACCAGTAGAAACAATGACCGCATTGTCAGTTAAAAGCACCTTTCAGTCCTGAGTCAGAGGAAAGTCCAGACTGCAGTGGAAAGATGGGATGCATAACATGAAAATTAAAATCATAAAAGTAAAGAGACAAGACTTCGAGATTCCGAGCTGTCTGTAGATTACAAGGATTGAAAGAAACAACTGAAAACCAAAAAAGTTCAGCTTCCACATTTGGTAAAGGAGCGGACAGACCCCCCCTCTGCTGCAAGGCAGATTTTGTCATTAATGGTCCACTTCTGTGTGCCCATGAGAATGCCATGAATGCACTTCAGTCCTGATGGGCATTTCCCCCTGATTTCTGGTCTGTTTCTTTAATCACAGCTTTGACCCATCTGGAAAGTGTCAGCTTGAATGCTCCCATTCTCTCTCACAGACAATATACAATATGAATAATACATCTGTGTTTTTATCTGAAAAGTCCTTCCTCGAGTTTTATTTGCTTTATGCAAACACAATAATGCAATTACAGTAATCACAGACTCTTACCAGAAAAACTGTTGTAAAGTTACAGAAGCAGCCTGCAATCAGGCTTTTGAGAGCTCTTCAACAGTTGGCATCTTAGGAAAGGTCAGGAATAGGTGCTCTAATGCACAGTGAACTTAGGGGTTTTTATTTGGGAACAGTTTTCAGCAGTCTGCAGGAATTGGTTTTGTTTGTTGGGGTTTTTTTACATTTTTATGTCTATCAAATACTCCTCCCCAAATGTAATTATTCCTCAAATATTCAGACCTACAGATCACAGAAGAAACACTGTTCTTTTCCTCTCTTTAGGCAAGTAAATTATCTGTGTGAAAGTGGTGGAACCGATTAATTTAGACACAGAGGAACCCTCATACCTTGTCTGTTCTGGTTAAAATACTCTGGTTGAGTTATTCCCCACCTTTGTTTTTGGGAAAACAGTGGTTACAGAGTAAAAGGGAAAAGAATGAAAGGGTGGGGGAAGAGAGGGAAGGGGGCGTGGAAAGGCACGAGCTTGTATACTCTGGTTGTAATGGCCTGGACTGATACTTCTTCAATCAATTAAAACAGCTGATGTACTAAACACTTGTTTTCTCATTCATGTGTAACACTGCTTTTGAAACAAACTGCAGACAAAGGAGGACCAATCACTCACGAGTAACTTACACCAATTTAAAAAAAATAACAAATTATAACAAACAATTATTCCAGGTTGCTTGCAGAAGCAGTCATTGCATAATACGATATTTAAAAAGGCAAAATACTAAGCAAATAACTGAAAAACCTTAAATTAAATTTATTTTTGCTGTAAGTCTCATTCTAAAATACTTATTCTGCCATACAGTTTTCCTCACATGGATTTCAGAGGTATTCCTGCTTGACAGATCTAAAGGACTTCAGCAACACAGCCTAGTTGTGTGTCATATATTGGAATTTCTATGGATAAAAAGGTTGCCTCCCTCCTTATATATTCTTCAGAACTTTGACAAAATTAGATGTTGAAAGCAGACTGAAACAAATATAAAAAGGGAAGAAGAATTAGAGAAATACAGGTACTAAGAAGCAAGCACAGATGAAGGTTAAATGTGATCTATCTCTGATCTCGGTACGAGATGCACACCGAGCCAGTACTCATCAGAATGCTGGTGCTGAACACAGAGCTGAAACAGAAAGGTTAATGAGAATGAGCTAAAAAAGATGGAAATCACTTCAACCTAGATGGAAGCAAAACACTGAGAATTTAGAGGCCTTGAGTAAGCGTGGTAACTTCCAACACACATCTGAAAGGACTTGCAAGTCCAGTGATAAAATGTGCAATCAAGATTTCAGATGAGGAACAGTGCTGTACGGTTAGAAAACAGCAATAATGAATCCCTGGAAAACGAATCAGAATGGAAAACCCTGGAAGTATGGGGGATAGCAGAAGTACAATATTCCAGTTTGATGTATTTGATAAAAGCTGTAAGAATCAGAACGTAAGGACATACCTGGCAAAAGATTTCCAATGAATGCTGAGAATTGTCACCTACCAGACACTGAATATGTGAAGCCAACAGTGTCGCTGCATGCACAGCTTCACTTTTAAGAGCATCACCAGAATTGTGAGTATCCTGCACTTTCTGTTCACACAGAAATTCCTCTTACAGTGAACAGAAGTGACTTGCTAATTCTGCATGAAACAAGTATCAGTCAGCAAGTGCAACTGCAGCGAGGAGCTCCATGCTGACATTCATTCCCCCATTCCTTTGAGGAACATGTCTCGCTTTTTATGCCATAGAAATACAGCAACACACCTTTAATTGTCCCATAAACTCTAGTAAGGAATAGTGGTTTAGTTTGTAAAATTTATAGAATATCTACTAAAACCAAGGAGTGCTTTGAACCAGCTCCATGCAAATTAAGCATCCCTTGATCACAGAAGGAATGCTCAGGAAGAAGATCAGATAAAATGGTTCTTGCACTTATCAGTGCTCTTAATTATAACATCCCAATTCCCTCTATTACCTTCAGGGTCACTAAATCCATCACTAAATGAAAGTTATAACTATATCAGAACAAACTGATATATCTTATTATTGCTATCTTTTTGGCTTCTCCACAGGTGACAGGATACAGATAACAACTCCCAATGAATGAATGAATACAGTCTAGAAACAAGAGTAATTAACTTTGAGTGCTACCTTTCACCCCATCTTTGGTATCTGTAATACTTACAATCTATATTGCTGACTTTTTTTAAGCTCCTACTCTGGAAGTAATGGATACGATTATAAACTGGAAGTAATATAAAATTATTCTAGTTATAACAAACTGCTACTATATATTTTCCATTGATTAAACAACAATTTTAGACACTTGCTTCCTACATCAAGCATCAGCCAGCCAGTTCAGATGCACCCTTCCTGTTCCACGGCCACAGTACAGGTGTATCTGTACATGCAAAGTTGACAAAACAATGTCAAGACTAAAAGTAATTTTCACAATTTTTATCTCTGCTTACCTCTCCAGCATTAACCACAAGTGAAAAAGAAAGAATTTCCCAAACCTGCCACTGTGGACATGATTAAAAGGATTTTTAAGCATTAATATTTCCAAAGACACGTTATGAAAATGAGCCTGAGCAGCATTGCCACATGGAAACGAAGTGCAAACACTCATAAAAACTGTTTATCCAGCTCGCAGTTGTGCTGCACATGAACAGTCCAACTCCCCCCTGCCTCCACTCGCCTCGCGGGCCCGTGGGGTTCCCTAAGCAGAGCAAGAGCTGCAAGCCAGGGTCTCCAGAATGGTGTCATGGTTCCATTACACACACGTCTGGAACACCCAGATGTCAAGTTTTCCTATTGCTAGAGAAAAATCTCTCCTGAAGTGAAATGGAGAGCAAAGAACAGAGTGAGCCCTGCTAGGCATATAGGAGATGTCTGCAGAAAAGCTGCAGCAGGGACTACGTGTTAGGTGCCCATTGCTCCTTTCTCATTTATGAAACAAGCCAAGGAGGGTAAATTGCTTCCAGTAAAAAGGAAAAAAATTGGCTGCTTCCTCAGGAATCAGCTTGCCTTCCTGGAACCTCAGAACTGTCACACGTTCAGTGATTCCACCTCCGACTGCAGAATGCAGTTTCCTAAACCATGACACCTGCTCAGGAGTGGAGAGTCACAACTTGCCTGGGGCTGCCCTACTTTTCTAGCCACAGACTGCTTAAAAGTAGAGCTCAGTTCTCGTGCATTGGTCAGACAGGGGCCGAGTTTATTGGGTCACTGGACAGTTTCTTACAATGGAGGGGTGTGGGTGAAAGCCTGGCCCTGTGCGCAGTGCTGGGGCAAACCACGATGCAGACGTGCCAGAATGGTTTGGAAGAAACCAGAGTTGCAGTGCAGAAATACTTAGCTTGTATTCTGCTCAAGGCTAAAAAAAAAAGCTGCTAGACTTGCTTTACATTCTACTTATTTGAAGAGTTTAAAAAGCTCAATATTCATAGGAACATCCCATAGCCCCGTACTTCTCACCTAGCTTCTCATGTCCTTGGTATATATTCCTGCAGCATGTGGTGACTACTACGTGCAAGCAGTGCCTTTCTTCTGGTTTTTGGCTTTTTTTTCTTTTGTTTTAAAAAAAGGATTCACCTATGTAATGGGAACTCGATAGGCACCTGTACAGTTAATGAAGATAAAGCTATTTCATCCAAATATGCGAATCCATCCACACAGTTTGTCTCCTGCTCCCCAAAACCTGACTATGCGGGATAAACAGAGGAAATATTTTTATTTTGGTTTAAGCTGCTTAAACCATTTTAAAAACAGTTATTAGGAGCAAGAAGATATAATTCTGATTCTTTTAATGTATTTTTCAACATGTTGAAAAGATATAATACGGTCATATTTTGGACCTGAAATTTAAAACGCATGGGAGAAGGATTGGGAAAGGGAGAATCATTCTATAAAAAACGTAAAAGAACAGACTTTTGCTAGAACATAGAAGAATAGCTTTTTGCTATGAAAGTTTGCCAAAATTTCATCAAGTCATATGTCCCTGGAAAATGTCTCAGGGCAGATGTCCAGTAGAGACTTGTGTCCTGTCCTCCAAGGATGTTCCATCTGGATGGTGATGTCCCTGCCAACAGAGCATGTGCAAGCCCCTCAGAATAATTGGACATGCTTTGCTCTGGGAAGGACAAAATTCCTTTGCAACTCTTCCTTGTGGCTGCAAGGAACTATGTGTGTGGAGAAGGAAGACAAAAAGGGGTGAGAAGCATGACTTTTTTTTGAGGGATCTGTGATTTGTTTCTGATGCAGAAAGTCAGGAAGGAAGGACCTGAGGGAGGGAGCAGCCACACTGGAATGAAGGAGGGTGAGAAAGGGGAGTTGCTCAAGGCTAGGAGAAGCACATGAGAGGGAAGAACAGGACAACAGCACCTGGCACGGCGAGTTGGGAGTCTAAGTGAAAACAGCAAATCTGTAAGACTGACAGAAAACAGTAAGTTCTGAAAAGTCCAGTATAAGAGGTAAGGGAAAAGGTGAAATCAAATTGTTACTTAAAAAGAGATGGAGAATGACACACTTCTTCCCCCATGTAACCCCTACCTTAGACAAGACAGATGCTGCTTTGGCTCTGAACCGGCACTAGATACTAAGTGGGACTATACTTAATTTATTGTGAAAATAAGAGTATGTATTTAGCTGATGACAAGGTAATGGAGTGCTACAGTGGCAGCAATGGAGAGACAAGACTGTCTTTTATAAGATGAAGTAGAATTTTACCCTAGAGAAAGTCTTCTGAACTCCATCTTTACCTTGCTTTCATCCATGACAGCAGTGCTATCATTTCAAACACGTATAGCACCCTACAACTGGGGGAACACCAGTACCTTCTCACCACTGTAACTGCCTTTGGAATTAACCATGATGTTTAATACGCACACAAAGAGGTAAAAATGCTGACAATCCTGAAAAATCTGGCAGGAGATGACTTCTGTTTGGTGATCAACCACTGATGTTGACCCTCAGACTTCTAGCTGTACTGCAGTGGTATTTACACCATCAAAGAAAATCATCATCAATTGCAAATTCTTTAGATTGGTGAAAGCACTCTAAATGTAATTAATTCTTTTATATTCAGTGCATGGTTTAGCTTCTTAAATAGGTGTAGGCCATACACAGGATGAAAAGATGTAAAAAAGAATAATTATCTGTACGAACAGATTCCAATTAAGCTTAAATATAACATTCAATGATATCCAAGTATCTGCTATTTCAAACTTACTCTCTTAGAACTAGATGCAACTAGCATATGAAAATACTTCATCAGATAAACTGCAAAGGAAACAAAACCAAAATCACTAGTTTATTAGTTGATTAAATTCAATTGTAAGGGACAAATTGAAGTCTATTGTCAGTATTTATCACATATGAGCCACAGATATAAAGAGTAACTTTTGCACAGACTGATTTAGCATGTGGATATTCATTGAAAAAGTCCACCTGTTTTTTTCAAAAATCATACCAGATGTGAGTGGTGCTTCTCATCCTCAGAGTGATTCTGAAATACTGAATTCCAAAAGTAAAAAAAAAATAAAAATAAAAAGTATGGAGGGAAACATCTGCTACTTTGCTACTCTGTAGCAGTGTATTTTTTCACCCAGCAATATTCAACAAATTTACATCCAAGGTATTTTTTCAACCTTTGAAATTTATATTTATAGTTGATGAAGTCAGCAAATGAAAACTATGAAATTTACTAAATGATATTAATGCTTTTCTCACTAACCCCTGCAAATTTATTACTCAAATATCGTGATTGAATTTCTAAAAGTAAGCAAGTAAATATAATTCATAGGTAGATTATATCTATATTTAAATACAGAATAAAAGAAGTAATTACCTTTCAGTATCTCCACTGACTGCATCCCCTGCTCTCTGTAGAAGAAAAACAAATAGTATTAAGCACGACTAAAGGCTCAACTTCCTTGGTGCACTCAACATAGAGGTGTCTGCAGTGAAAGAAGTCACAGAAGTAAACCACAGCAGTAATTCTGTAACTCTAAGGAAAAGGAAATGGAAAATTTATTTCAATTTCTAACTAAATGTTATTTCACAATGAAGATCATGTTAAAAGCAATCTGCATCTGCACTTCTGATACAGTTTCAGGTGCTGTAAAATTGCGACCAAAGCTCTTTAAAAGAAAGGAGCTAAAAATGTGTTAGAATGTCAATGTTTGCAAAATGTTAGTATTTGGAAGGGAGTTTGTTTAGTGTAAAGTACAAATATTACAACAGAGAACACAGAATTTCAGAAGAATGAACTTTCTTTAGTGCCATTCTTACACAGCTTTACATAACTTCAGTTCCTACGCCGGTTATTCCCTGAGGTTTGCAAGTGAAGGTGTCTCTCAGTAGTGAGTGATTCAGGATTAAAAATAAAACCTTCAGGCTGTTTTTGTTACCTTAAATCAAGCTTTACAATGGACAAGTTTTCCCACAGCTAAAAAAAAAGTTTCTTATCTTGAAATTACAAAAATGCACGTTTTGAAAGCTGTGTGTGTTTATAAATGCAGAACTTTGCACTGGGGAAGTCTCTGAAAATGCTCTCTGAAAAACCAAACAGAAATCAGATCATTTTTTGAAGTATAATGTGTTCTAATATCACGGCCGTGGGCATGCTGTAAGGTATTTGATCACACATTAACTTCAGGGAGCTGTTACAACACTGAGCTGCATGTTGCACACCCAGGGCAGGAAGCCTGCTCTGTGTGTCCGACCACATGGGCTGTAACACAGCCGTGTTCTAACCTCACACTTTTCTAAGAAAACCTGCAAGTGTTCAGGGGACAAGTACACATTTTTCCACCTTCCTCCTTCACTTATATCCCTAGTGTATCCATACACAGAATAACTGATCATCTTTCACTATGCCACTTCTACTGTAGGTAATAGATGAATTGCCACTTGAAGCAGGCAAAAACCCTTGAAGTGGTGAAGTTACCCTGGTAATAACAAATAAGATTAGAGGGGATTGATGATACCCCAGTAATATGAAAACATCCAAGAAGTATTGTTCATCACTTGCTTGCATCTAATGAGATTGGACTAGTTATCCAACCTAAGATCAGAAAGATATTTTCCCCTGAGCAGGACCATGTAGTTCTACACGACTACTTTTTCTTTTCTCTTAAGCATTCCTGCTATCCAAAGCACTCCACATATCCAAAGGAGAATCAGCCTGCTGCAGGAACATGGGGAACATACAGTAAGTTTACTAATGGTGAAGATTTAGTGTCAAAAAATCAAGCATACGAAGGTACTGTCAGTCTATATGAAGCCCAATGTGGATCACTAAAATCAGCACATGGTTTCATAATGATCTCTGCAATGACCATGGGGCTGAAAATTAAAGAATGATAAGGACTCATCCTGATTTTGCAGCTGGTATGTTCTGTGACATGTTCATGTTTTGAGTAAAAGGTTGCCACAGTTAACCCACACTCAAGCTAGAGAATATGTATTACCAGCATTTAACTATGGACACTAGGGATTACTACAGATTTACATATATATAAATATGTTTGACCTTTTATTTTACTGACTTTTTATCCCCCAAAAAGCTATCATTGGAGTACAATCTAGTTGCTATCTTGAGATGCCAACCAGTAAAAGGATTTCTGATAGCATGTATGGAAAAAACCACACACTGGCATTTCTATACATGAGTACAGCTATAATTAATTTCCTTGTGTAACAGTGTTATGTTCCTGGTATTTGGAAAACAAACTGCCTTACCCTAGTTTCCAAACTAAAACTTTACCTCATCTTACTAAAAGGCCACGTTCATGACTAGGAGACATGTGGGAGGCTCGGGAGGCACAAGTCTTGTGATGCTGTCACAGACTATAAAGCACAAATTCTGTGGAATTCAGGTCACTGGCACCTATCAGCCTTCTTTAGAGTCAGCTTGACATTTATGTAGCTTTAGGGATTTTAGTGGATCTACTTCTGACTTACACAAGTAGAAATGAAAGCAGAGTAAGGCCTGGACAGACTAACAAGCAGATCTGATGATGCTCTCCCAGGGCAAATCTTGCAGAAACTCCCATTTACCTGAAACTTCTATGAATTACTGATAACCAAGAAGATGTTGCCTTGGATCAGGACTTTGTAATGAACAGAAATATCTTCTCCCAAGAAGCAAAGAAATCACATAAATCACAGAAAAACGAAGAACCCTGAACTGTGGTGAAAATACTCAAAAGTCACTGTTGAGTTGTTGTGGAAGAGACTAGAATAGTTGGCAATGAGAGTTACTAATCTCAATGGTCGAATGCAATACATTAATTTCAACTAGATATGTCTTCTATTCAGCTGCAAAAAAGATTCTTTTACCTTTGTAATAAATACTGTTCTTCTGTGCTTCTACATTCACATACTGAATTGCCTACAAAAAATATTTATTCTCCTGTTTCTTTAGCTCACATATTCATTATCCTAAGCATTCCTTTACATTATGTTTACTCAAAAGTGAAACAGTAGCCTTGTTGCCAGGGGCTTCACTTATCTCTCCAGCTCAGTGAGCTGATGCTTAACCCATTGAATGCACTTGCAAAATCATTATGCTCAGCTAAAAATGAAAGCAGCCTTTGAGGTTTTTCTTCCTCTCGTTGAGGGGAAAGATAATAGAGACAGGAAATAATGTCATGCACACCACTCCATGTGCAGTTCAGAGGTACATTATATCAGCAGTAAGAGCAACCATTTTTTAAAGTTGCTTCTGGATCTGAAAAGGTGAACCTGAAACAAACGGTGTGTGCTGTGCAGACACGTGAGCTGAATTTGGTCTGACTTACAGAATCTACAGACTATTTTCACTCTGCATTACAGACAAGAGTATAAAGGGTACCAAAAGTTCAGACTGAATGGTAATTTCACTTCCTTAGTGCCCTGGAACTCAGGCAAAACTTGTCAGCATGTAACAGAACTTACGTTATGGAACAAGTTGCTCAGGACTAAAACTCAACACAAATCCAACTGCATTCTTGCTTCTTCTTAGTGCAAACAGGTGGTTTTTACAGGAATCAAAGACAGCTATAGTTTACTTCCCCTTATTTTCCCTTGTACTGTAACATCTCTCTTCCCTTTTGAACTGTTCATAGATTAATGAAGAGCGCAGTGTAGAGAATCATGTCTGAACAAAACTCTAAAGAAATGTATTACTGAAGGATGCATCTTACAGTATGAACTGGGTATCTGTCAGCTCCAGCCTTCAAGTACACAGCTATGGTACAGTACAAATGCAAAATAATCCCATTTTACTATCAATACAACTGGACAGAATCAGTTTGAAGCTACAGAAGCTAGAAAGACTTATTTGGGTTCTCTGAGCAGCTAGATTCCACGTGAACGTTCTCACAGTGATTTCTCAAAGTACCTGCATGGTAGAGAAGGAATGTTTTCCATATTATAGGTACTTAAATAAAAAGCAAAGACAGAGTTTATTCAGCAATTCAGAAAGGAAAGAAAACTCTGAAGAAAGTAATTCTCATCCTTCACACTTAGCACAGTTCTGTTTCTTTCTGCAAAATCAGGAAGGAAGAAATAAAATATGAGCAATTTTCCTACAAAACTGGCAATAAAAGACTCCTCCTTCAGTCATATGGAGCTGAATGTATATGATTCTCCCAGACTATCTTCATTATTATCACAGAGGCACTCAGACTGCCTATCATCCAAAAAAAGTGTCTGGAACATCTGGCACATCCCAGCATGCTCGCATTACAGAAAAAAACTGATCTACATTGGTTTTGCACACATTTTAGTTCTCAGCATGTACCATTAAACTTTATATCATTTGTCAAGCTGCCTTCTGCAGCTCCAAGAACAGTTAAATAGCATTTGCATCACTCTGTGCTAAAAGGCATGCATTACCAACTTCCTGCGATCAGCAGGAAGAAAATCAAACGCAAGTTAAGCAAGTGCTGTGAAACAATGACTAACCCTAAGCGACTATAATGCCTCAAATTATCTTTAAAATAAGAAGTGACTACTGCCATAACATTCCCAATGACTACCCTAAAGCAGCCATTATTTCTGTTTTACTACGTAGGGAATATTGAAATGAAAGAAGCCATCTGAAAATTCATTAAAAATTAGGTCCCTTCTACACACTGAATTCTAATACACAAAAAATTTCAAAGATCCAACAGTTTATAATCCAATTTCTTAATATATGATACTACAAAATAAAATATCCAATTACTTTGTAGATAATAGGCCCAGAATATTTATTGCCAAGTAAAACCAGATGAGAGATCATTATCTTATTTTAGAATTTAATGTAGTAACCAGCAAATTCAATTTCAGGGCAGTAAAACCACAAAGTTGAACACCATGTGGGTTTCCAGACTGGGTCTGGAATAAGAACTTCAATGTTCCTTTCAGACAGAAGCTGGTTCTCATAGTTCACAATGTAACCGAGCAGCAGAAAGTTTACAGTTTTGTGGAGATTTTTGAAATCCTGAACATCAGTTTGAAGATGGGAAAGTGTTTTCCATTCCAGACTTTTTGGGTTTTGTTTTACAGGGAAAAATGCAGAATGGAAAATTTCTCACGTACATCCTGTCTGCCATGCAGCAGTCCTACTTGGTAAGTTAATTTTCTTAGGAATGAACACTGGTAACACAAAACAAAAACATATTCAGATATTAACTCTAGTCTTGTAAGCCCAGAGCCTGTTCCAATTGGGTATGTCAGCAATGCCATAATGGATATACTTCTGTGGTATTTACATCTGCCTCACTCTTTAGGCTCAATCTGGTAAACAATGTCACTTCAGAGGTGAAGCATTAGTAAACACAGGAAGTCACATTCTAAGAAATCTATCGATTAATAATTAATTATAACAGCCTTGTTAATTGTAATTGACTCTTCCTCAGATTCTGTGATATCCATCACAGAATTGCATATTGATTAAATTGGAGTTATAAATATATCCCAAAAGGGGCAGTGTTTCTTGAGAGCAATATTTTACTGCAACATGGCTTTATGCATCATTTTATATCCTGGGCATCCTGCCAGTATTGCATTACCTAAATATCCATTTTATATAGTAAATCTGCATCCTCACAGCAACTTATGAAATCAGTCTAATTGTTTAATTTTAGGTTCCAAATCAACATCCCTTCCAAAGCATTAATCTAGTGGTGAATCTATGCAATTACCAATTTTGTAAAACTTCTTGTGTCTGTGTCTGGTAATTTAAACTACTGTTAAGTGCCTTTATTTTGGTACGTATTTATGTAAGTGCTTAGAAAAGCAAGCAATGGCTAAGTGACATTATGTATCTCAATTACTTCTTCCATCATGCCACACTTGTTTGCTTACAAGACACCATCACCTTCCCTTTGCTAAAGAGGATTAGGATTCTGTTTAACATTATCAGCTCCATTTTCCAAAGTACTGATCTGGGCTGAAAATTTGATCTTATCCAAAAGTTGTTCTGGGTACGTGTTAAGTGTAGAGGAATTAATGGAAATTTGATGATAACAGTTCTGCAGTTTTGATTTCCATTAAAAAAACCACAAACAAACCAAAACACACCAAAAAAACTAAACTAGATTTGTCATCTGGTGGTACTGGCTCCAGATAGCTGAGAAAAACAAACCACAGGCTGGAAGAGTGAGAAGAGGTAAGCTGACCTCAGACAAATTATATTATCTTTTAGTAAGAAAGTAGCAAAAGCTGTTTTATGGTGATTTGGTTAGGTAAAGTTTAGAAATATCTTCCTTTCATTAACCTCAGGTCTTGTAGAATGAATCCTCGATAGCATAAAATCTCACTATCCAAATAAGTAAATATATTTAAATGCTTATGAAAATCCTGGTAACACCTTTAGATATTAAGGAAATGAGATGATTTACTTAAAATCAAAATTTCTATCTAGGAACACAACTCTTTTCTCTTCCTTTTTCTTTAACATTTCCACTCCAGGTAGCTATCTTTCAGGAAAGATATGCTGAACAATTTTTTGCTTCACTTTTCAGAATTCTTTCAGTATTCAAAGTGGAAAGACGTTGTTAATATGAATGATTTTGTACTGGCAAGAACCCACAAAACCCATGTCAGCAACTCTTTTATATTTGTCGACTCAGTACCTCTTGTATATTTATAAGGCAGTTGACTAAGTGCCTGAGATATTCTGATTTTATGGTGATAAAAGAATTTATACCACTATGTCAGTCCGTGAATAATTATTTTACACATGTCCTCCTCTGCAATTACTGCACATTACAATAGGGTTTATGAGACAGGTACTGCACTGACATTTTGGGTAGACCAACCACTACATGTAAGGTTCTCTCCTCCCAAGATACTGCCTTTTTTCCATTTTCCTGCATTTCCTTCAGACCCTTTACAGCTGACGTATTATTTCATTAGGTTCTTCTTTCATGTTTATTGTGTCCTCATGCAATCTCATATTACTAATTTATCATATGTGTTTCATATAGCTGCATTTCTTTTAATACAAAATGAAAGCCACAGAATGAAGAACTGCTCCTAGTCACTGTGACTTACAAACAGAAAACAGTTGACAAAAATAATTCGAAACCATGTGTTAGAATATTGCAGACATTTAAGATAAAATACTTCCATAATGTGCAACTGGTTGTTTTTCTGTAGAGTGATTTGCAAGCTGCTATACAGAACACAAAGCTCACATGATGGTATGGAAATTGTGCAAAATAATATATCTTCAGCTGTGAAATCATGGTGAATCTGTGGACATTAATTCTCAAGAGAAATGCCATTTTTATTTTCGAAAGAGGACCCACTTCAGGGCTATCAACTTCCATCTAGTTTGCTGAGATTCCTATGTTGCCCAACACCTGCCTCCTCATACTTCCCCATGAAGTTAAGACTTTTGTCATTGCTAGGCTAGAAGGGCAATAGATCTGATTCAATTTGGTGATTCCTTAATGAACTCCAAGTGTTAAATTCTGGTTTAACTGAATAACATAGCAATTTTAATCTCCTTTTGCCTCCTCCTGACTTTGTCAGGAAATTTATTTTGCCTTGGAACTTTAAAGAGATGTTGCATTGATGATGAAAAATGAAATCTTGTGACAACAGGCCTGACTCTGGGAACTTAATCAACAACTACCATTATTTAATTCACATTACCAGACTGTGGCCATGATACTGCAGTTTAAATAAACAGTAACTCCATGAAGTTTGTCTGCTTTTACAAGACATAGTGATTGAAGTGCAAATAAAAAATCATATAAACTAATCTATAATTAATTATTATCTGAGTATAGGATCCTTATGAACCTTTAAAAAATAATATGGTCAAATTAAATTAGACTCAGTGAGACTGAGTAACGAAGAGCATTATTTAAGTATCTGATACCAAGTGGTCCTTGCCTTGCATTTTTCCATTCTGTCTAGAATAGGAAAGCTACCACAATACTGACATTAAGCAACTTTCTTGGACTATAAAATACAACATTAAAACTTAAAGTAGAAGAATAAGCCTGTACATCTGCATCAATCCTAAAAGGAAAACATTTTAGTGTTTTCCGCGTACTTTATGTAGTAAGGTTTTTTCTTATGTACTTACATGATAAAGTGGAACTGTATTGTTTTCTGCCAGCGAGAAATTCAAGACATCTTGCTGTCCAGGTTCAAGCCTAACATTGATAGTAGATGTCAATACCGATGGGCTAATGGGGTAGTTTGGGCTGCTTGTGTTTTTGCCCTTTTTCCTTGACCTACGACCTGTGTCCCTTTTGTTGTCTTTTTGTGTCAAAGGCTCTTCTTGGATAACCAGTATCTTGTCATCACTCAGATACCGCAGGAGCGAATTCTCAGAGTCAGTTGTTGGAGGAAAAAAAAGAAAAAAGAAACATTAGTAAAAGGAAACAAACAGAGAACTATTTTGGCTGCATCTGCATTGTCAGCTTGGCTAACTCCTCACTTCATCTGAAGCTCTTTCGTCTGCAAACACACTTATTTGTACCAAGGTTTGAATCAAGAGCAAACTAAGCTTGTGCCTTAACTAAAATGTATTTTCTCTTGGAATGGAAGATGACTGGAAAAGGTAGTTTAAAATCCTGTATTAATTTTCAAGAGTATCGTTCAATTCTGTCACATCCTAAGTAGTTGAACTCCTCTCAGCTACCCACACTGTGCCTAGAAGATTCTGAAAAAAAGAGTATTTATTTAAGAATCTTTAACATTTGTCATAACAATAAACATAGTTGCATATTTGAAGAATTTCTTTTGAATGATATAGTTGCTTTTATCAGAGGAAAAAAAGGAAAAAAGGAATTTTTTATCACCATGCTTCTAAAGTTCATTATTCCCACTGGAAATAATAGAAATTTACATGATTAGGACTGCTGGTCTGAACACTAACAGCACAATTGCTAATTCTGGTTTCAAATATTCATTCATACTCATCAGAGTGTGCCTCAAAGGACATTATCTTACATCTATAACATCACTTACTGTTTTCTAGAATGGTGAAGATTAAGAACTGATTGCTATTTACATATAAGCCCTTTTTCCCTTGATGTTTATCTTTATACTAAAATTAGAGTAAATCCCTCCTACAGATACAAACTTTTCAATTTTCAGCAAACAAAATGCCAGATATTAAACAGGCTCTTTTATATTCTCCATGGAACTGCAGAAAAATAGATCTGGTTCCTGTGACAATATCTTCATGCTTCTTAAGTAACAAAAAAAACAACTTGGAGAACAGCAGAGAAAAAAAAATACTCACCTCTGCTTCCCCTCTTGTACATGTTTTGTTCTTTTGACTCTCCTATCCAACTGTACTCAGTAGGCATAGAAACAGGCCTTAAATCACCTGGAAACGATTCAAGATAAGCCAATATAACTTCTGAAGACTAAACCTAGAAGGCTGTAGAGTAAGTAATGCCTATAAATCACAGGCATGCCATGACCCTTCAGAGCAATCCTTTATATCAGCACCTATACATTATTACATTGTAGCATTCAGGATCAATTAAACATCATCTGTGCTGGATTCTCCTCTTCATTATCCTGGTCTGAAGGGAAGTACCACTGACTTTGCTGAAATTACTTGTAAAGCAGATTACAAATTTATTTTTAAACTCTGTTCTGTAAGAACTTTCTCACTCGTTAAAGAGTTGTTTTGGAATGAAGAAAGAAGCAGTTTTTAAATGGACTGATATGCTTTAGTAAAACTAGAAAGACTATTAATACAGATGCAACACTAAATATCTTTATCAGTTAAACACTAAAACCTATCTGACCTGGAAAATCACATAGTGAGTAACGAGGGGATCTCATTTCAAGGAACGTTAATTTCAAATGCCTTAAAAAGAAAACACAGAGCACAGTTTGGTAACAACAACAAAACAAGAAGATTAAGACATTAGGGTTTTAATTAATATGATTTTATGGTACTACGGCTGCAAGATATTAATGTGCATTAGTCATTCCCTACTATGGTATCAGTAGAACATTGATAGCAGGCCATTAAATGAGAAATACTACAAAACTGGCTATAAAGCATTAGCACTTTGGCCTTGTCAGCGTGCATTATCATCACAAAACACAGATATACACCCTCCAGATTATGGGTTAAATTCTGTCTGACCCATAAATCCAGACTCCTTTATCCGTACGCCAGCTGACTAAATTGAGTGTGCTTCTTTAGCACTCAGGCAAACTTTTTTGATGTAGTTTGCTACTGTTCTCTTTCTAGGATAATTACAGAATTTAAAGAATTTAATCTGTAGTTTAAACAAATCTGGTTTAACAACTGCTTATGAAACAAAAGTGTATTCCTGAGACTTTAAAATCAAATTCCTTCTGGATTTCAAGGTTACAGAAAATCAGAACTATCCATCATAAAGACGAGAAAAATCTTGTGTATTACTGGGATCAGGCACCAAGCCCAATATTTTAAGTCATCATGCAGCATGGATTTATGAAAGCAAGCCAAATACATCCATCTGGCTCCAATTTTAATCACAGTTAAGATCTATCTTTCATTCTAATTTTATTATAAAATGATGTCACTTATCAGGGAGATGAAGACTGACTATTATCAGTCTTAAGATGGAATCGCAATCTTCAGTGTCACAGATCTTTCAAGTGTCAAGTATATGACCCTAGAAGTTACTAAAAATATCCTACATACAACAAAGATCTATTAAAATGTCCCTATTCTGAAAAGGTAATGTGTGTGTGTAAAAAAAACCACACACACACATGACCCTGTCCATTTTACAATGGATGTTTTGCCATTTTTGACCAGAAATCCAGTTGTATTTAGCAAAATGCAAAAACAGGACAAAAGTTCTGTTTCCCTGATAAACATAAGCTAAGGTTTCTTTCAAACTATTAGGATGACAAAACCAGAACACCACTTGGAAAGTTTGATGCCCTTTGTTGGGAAGGTCTAGCTACAGTGAATTATCACTCTCTAGCTGCAATAAACTATCACTGCAGCTTGATGTAATTTGAAGTATCCTTTTCAGGCTTGAACCCTACCCTCTCAGCTCTCCAAACAGCAGGTGAAATTACTCAAATGTCACTCATGAGCTGATCTTAGCCAAAAGGTAACACAGTTGAAAACTCCACCCAGGTAAGTTATATAAACTACGCCCTCCATATTTCACATACAGTAAGAAAACCTCAGCAAACATTTATTGACAGAGGAAAATCCCTGATCAAAATCTGGTTTGGCATCTGGGGCCATCAGTTGCCCTCTCTTCTAACATTTTGGGGGGTGAGAACACCTCAGTCTAAGAACAAGGAAGAGAAAGCTGTGTTGTCTCTAAGTACTAACAACTGAAAGCAGCATGGGAAACTACATTTATTAACAGCCATGGTATCAAACCCTGCACCAGAGACCAAGTACTCCTGTGGTAGATCAACAGGATCAGTGCCTGGAGCACTGAAAGATTTTTCTTTCTTTCTGCAACGGTGTTCCATTTCAGCTGTTATTGGATCTTCCACTGTAACTGCCTTTGGAATTATCTCCATTGAACTGCAGCATCTTTTTATTACCTGTGTTCTTCACAGACACTTTATTCTTTACTACTCTGAGCTTGTGAGAGGTTTTCCCTTTCCTAGATATCAAAGGTAAAAAAATGTAGGACCTTTTTTTAACAAAATGAGAGAAAAGAAAAAATACTGCTCCATTTAATACAGTACTGAATTTTGGAGGCCTTTAAATCTTCTAGATCCTTTCATACCACAAGTCTTTTCAGGCCTTCCACTGATGTTTAACAGCCGAGAACACTGCAGCTAGAACAACCTCCAAGAGCTTGTGAATGAAAATGAGTCAATCAAGATGCAAGCTATACAAATAATATGAACCTCACCATCACTCAAAATTTTAATTGTGCACTGCAGAATAAATCTTTAAGTAACTTACTCTTGATCCTGAATGTTAGCTTGTAATTATATTAATTATTCTTTCACATAAGCTTTTGCCTAGTATTCAGAGCCCACAGGTCATGGTCTAACAAAGAACGACAGCTATTTGGGGATGCTGCAGTGTTACTAGCACAATTTGTAGATCTGGTCCATTTAGAAACGCTAAAGACATCAAGCCTACCATGAGTGGGTGTTTTTTCTCTTCTCCGCACTCCTGCAGCTCTGCTTCTCTCATACTCAGAGCCCACAGGGTGACCTTCACCTTCAATTAAGGTGTAGTATTTCCCACTTTCATGCTCCAGAAAATAGCTTGGAGACTCAGAGCCTTTCATCCCAGACTTTCCAAATTTGCTGATGTCATCACAAGACATTATTCCAATTTCATCCCTAAAAACAGAAAACCAGAAGATTATGAAGAAATTCACCATTTCATAAAGCTGAAGCATGCAACTGCCTCTCCTAAACACTACAAATAAAAGCTTCTGTAATTGAAATGCTGTATGTGAGAACTTTCACAGAAGTGATTCAATTCAACAAATATCAATTAATGAAATCATCACTAGGTTCCATTCTAACCATGAGATAAACATAGTTATTCAGGGGATTTCTAGTGCTTGAGAGGGAGCGTAAAGGATTGGTGTAACATGACAAGGCAAGGGTTTCCTTTGCAGAAATGCATACTTTAGAATAAGATAGAAGTGGTCACATAAAAGTAAATAGAACTAAAGGGTTAAAGACGTCTTTAAATGCTTTCTTGGTGCTGCTCAACTTGTATCTAGCAAAGCGAAAGTTAAGTCTCTCAAAGTAATATGCTGCTAAATGTATTTCTACCTCTTAATTTTACTAAATATTTAGTTTGTGGGGATTTTTGTTTATTTATATTAATCTAGTGAAATTGAAGTGTAAAATGTCATTTTTCAAACCCTCAGATTCATTAGGATGTAAATACCTAGGGCCATAAAGTCCTGACATAGGAGACAGAATGAAAACATCCTGGAGTGCAGAGTTGTCCATTTTTGAGGATATGCCCATTGTACTCGTTGGTGTTGTAGAGCTGCTTGTTGGACTGGTTGGAATCACAGGCTGAAAAAGAAAAAAACAAAAATTAATTACAGAACTCTGGAATACTTGTGCTGAATAAAAGTGTTCATAACCTTACTGTTTCTTTCAGTAGAAGATTTATTATTAATAAGGGCTGAATACCTAGGTTTTTAAAAGAAAACAGAATTCATAGTCAGCTATTGTTTCTTATTTTTTACTGAAACCACAGCTGTGATGCTTGTACCACGATGATACAAATATAGGTTCTATGGTGACTAGCAATAAATTAACCTAAGCAATAAATGTGAGCATCATAAATACTGAAAGTATGAATAAAGTAAGGGAGTCTTTTTTGGATTTTTGAAATTTTTACACAAAGTTGAACAATTTTTTTTTACTCAAATATGATAGGGTAGATCAAGTCCATGGCTATGAGGACTGCAACCAAATACACCGACATGATACAAAATATATACACACAAAGATATACATCAAGGTACAGTCTGTGTTGATATTCAATAGAAAATATTTTATTTATATGGAGAAGTCCCATTCAAATACAAAATTGTGCTTAAATAGGTACCACTGTCTTCCACTACCACATGGAAGGAAAACAGGGTGACCTGGAAATTTGATGAAAACTATGAAAACCAATTATAGTCTTTTTTAAATACAAGGCTTTCTATCTTCTAGAGATAAATACTGAAATTATTTTTATGTGATTCAATAAGTAAAAGCAATTCTAAATACAGAAAAAAAAGATGCTTTTTCATGAGAATATCTGTCTGCACAGGGGTTCAAATCATATTTCTTTTCTATGCTTACTGTTAAGCCTCATATTCTGATCAAATGTTTTAGGTTTCTCTCATATTATCAATATAAATAGATAAAAAGTGATTGCCAGAGACAGGAATCATGCACTACTTACTTTCTCATATCTTTAGAAATTAGGGCCTGCCATCTTATACACAGCAGCAACCACTACATGTAGAATACTACCAGTATTTCTGCAGTTTTGGTGTGGCAGTATAAGTAAAGTGACAAAATACAAGACACTCTTGTAATCCCCCTGTTTACCCACAGCTAGATACAGTTGTCCATGGATCAAAACATAAATTATCACCATCAGAGAAAGACATACAGAAACTCCATTTCAAGATCAGAGATTAAATTACCTACACCAAGGCTCTTGTGAATAATTTCAATTGTTGCATATTCAGCAGCTGTCAAGGTTAAAGGTTGGTCAATGAAGTGCACAATAAAAAAAAAGCATGGGGAGAGATAATATGACTCTTCAGAGAGGGTGCCAGCCATGCTATTTCTGACAGATTTTTTTTAAAAAAATCTAACCTTACACCAATGTCATCTTTTTTGCTTCCATTTAATTCAGTTCTTGTCCTGCCCGTCCCAGAAAGTGAGAACTTCCCATTTTACTCTTCTTTAACTGTGATTCTGAGTGTGTTTTGCAAATATTAGGGATAATTAAATATTGTATCCATTATAAAAGTGTTGCTCCAAACAACAAACATATGATCCCTGTGCATCCTGCAAAAAGAAAAGCAGGCCAAGATGCAGGAAGCTGGTAAAGCCCAGTGGTACAGCAACGAGAGGCTTGAACATGGACATCCCTTACCTTTTGAGGGGTTTATGAAGATTAAGGATGGGGTACTGAGCCTCTGCATTCTCCCTTGGAGGAATAAACTCAACGCCCAGAATTCCCCTGATGGGTGAATTCACAGAAAACACACAGGTGTCACTCTTCTACATGGATTGCCTGGGGTAAGGGAAAATGGGGCTTTGTAACTGCGTTTCACCCTGGAAATGCCGATCCTGTGTAACTTTTGTCAGAATAGATGACTTCATGCCAGTGATACAGATGACTAATTGGACAAGCTGCTATTCAGAAAAATTACATGTCCAACAATACAAATACTACTCACAGTAAGAACCAGAACTCTCAATATGGTTGAGTGTTTCTCACTGGTAAATTGGTGTAGCTGTGCTGTCAAACAGCGGCGTTCACAATGTTTGAGGCTTGTGGATTTTTGCCTTTTTGAAACTTGAAATGGATACCTCTGGTGATTTGTAAATAACAATTTTCACCCTTGGAGCCAGAGGATATAATGAAATACATCTGAGTACAACAGAAGTCCATAAAAGCATGAGTGACATTAAGATGAAAAGGGAATGACTGTTCACCATCTCCTCTGACACAAGACATGTAAGAGAACAGAACACGATTTATGCTTGCTGCATTTTCTTTGGCTAAGGTGTTACAAGTCTTTCCTTGCACAAAATATTTCTCACAGAGATAATAAAGTAAATGGGCAGCACATAACTTCAGAGTTCCTCTGAGCAGTTCTATCAGGGTACAGTACAGATATGAACACCGAGCTAACTCGAGTGGTTTACAACAAGTGGAATACATCAACCAGCTCTTTTCCTTTTTTTGCTCCAGAAGCAGCTGCTCTCATAATGCTATAGAATTTTTCTCTTGTACAAAGCAACATCTCTCCAAATTCATATGGCTTTCAAAATCTGAAATGAGCTACTTAGCTAGAATTATTCTGAAGATACTTAAAGTTGCAGAGCATAACATGCATTTTCTAATACGTAAGGATTATTATAAAATTGTCGCAATTGACGTAAGCTTTACTACTCATGTCATCTGACAGATTCTATACCTCAAGCTAAATAATAAAAATGTTAATGTCCTCTATCAAGTCATTGTAACATGAAGGATTATTCCAATTAGAAAATCTCTGCAAATCAATGAAAAAAATTCAACAAATACTGTATTTTATTTGAATGAAGTTGCTAGGGTGCTCACTTTTATGAAAACCAGAGCACTATTTGCCATTGTAGATGGAAGAACTGTTTTATATTGAGTGGGAAGATAATCACAGAGCTTAAAAATGAAAATAATCTTCTGATATCACATAATGCCAACTAGAGACAAAATGAGAAAACAGTATGACCGACATGTTGTCTCACTGAAAGGTAATTGTAGCATAGAACTTCAGCATATGTTAACATTTGGCTGTCGTTAATTAGGCATCCAGGGATACTACATACAGCAAAGGAATACTACAACAAGACCAAGAAATGAATTCTATAAGGATTCATAGATTCTGTATCATTAATCATTCATAAATTAACTATGTAGCATAATTTTAAACATAAGTATTGTAGAAAAAATTATTAATAACATCTATAAGTGCCTTAAGCAATAATAGAAAACATGACAACTTTTATAAAAAATTCCTGCTGTGCATCAACCTGAAGTAAAATTCTTTTTTTTCTGGCTTCTGAATTTTAAGTTTTCAAGTCCTACTTTCTTTGTTCCTTCCCTAAGCATGTACTGCTTTTGGTTTGTTCTTTACCAACACTAAGTCAGAATGGAAGAATTGCTCTGCATGTGTTATTTTTCAGGGTGTGCTACATATGTCCAGATATATAAATATATATAAATATATATATATATATGTGCAATGCACCATGACAGATAACACATGTAGAGCAATATATATAGAATCCACATGTGTAACACACCATGAAACAACACATCCATATACGTGATCCTTTTCTGTGACAGCCTGAACTTGGCTGAATTGTTTTTCAGTTTTGATATACTTCAAGATCTCTTCCTACAGATTGTTTCTTAGGTGGTCATTCCATACCCTACACTCATGCAGCTGGTTACTTTTGTCTAAGTATAAAAACCTCCTGTCCATGCTGAATGTATTCTGCTTATTTCTGGAAGTCTGTCAATAGCCTTTGACAGCCTCCATTCTGTGAGAGACAATTCAATCCATTAGTGGTAGAAAACTCCAGAAAAAAACCAAATAAATAAAACTAGAAGCCTTCCTACCAATTCAGGGAATTAAACTGATCCCGAGGGTCTAAAAAACACCAAAGTCAAACAAAGGCGAGGACATTCTGCAGCCAAGAACAGGGAGAGGGAAGTGAGATCACTGCTTTCCAGCAGCATCAAGCTGTTATGTCAGCTGTCCAGGAAACACAATCTTGAAATTCAATCATGCTAGTTCCAAGTCATTAATGACAATAATAAATAATACCAGATCCAGGTGAGGACTGTAGGGAACAGGCAAAGCAAAAAACTGTGTCCTGAAATGTATTCAGGTCATAGTATTTGAGCTTACCTCTGTGGCTTGAAGACTAAGGAGACCCACAGGTGCTAAAGAGAACCTAAAGTTGGTTTTCAACATCTTATTGCAAAATCTATGGTTAAGAAATAACACTGGCAATGTTATTTTTATTTTCCAGAGTGATTTATATTTTTATTTAAATCCCTCACTGCACTATTCTCCGATACAGAAGAAACATGTCCTAGTTAGAATGACAGCTAAAGCACCCTTTGATCCTCAGGTGCTCTTGCTTTCTTGGCCAACAGGAGAGGACACATCACAAACCCAGAAACTGTTGATAACTCCACAAGAATAGCTTGGTGCACTTTCACTGATCTGGCTACCATGACTAAGGCTGGCAAATACCATGCCCTGCATTACAGTACATATTGTTTTCACAGTGACAAAACTTTCAGAACTAGTCTGCTTGTGAATTACGATTCTTTTATGTACCAGTATAAAGAGAGGATCTCTGTGGGAGCCCTGGTGCAAATGCAATTTCTGTTTTGCTGGCCCTGGAGGCCTCAGATGAAGCTCACAAGTAGATACACAATCACCTTGCTAGAGAGAAGAATGTTTTTCCTAAACCCTTGTAAGAGAAAAAGCTGAAGGGCTCTGAATCTCCTCTGGGTGTCACAATGCTCCTTTCCTCTCCCCACAGAGAAAGGAAAGATGGCACTAAACCCAAGTGTCAGCACTCCTGAGCTGCAAGGACTACACAAACTCCTTAAGTGAAGGAGCAGTGCAGGATTTAGGCACTCAGGAATGATTTAGGAAGTGCCAGGTGGGAAGAAAATTTGCCTGGATAGGCTTCAATGGTTTGCTTTGTTCCATTAATTTAAAAATTATTCACCAACATCTTCATGTATCATGTGATCCAAACAAAGCAACTCTGTGAAACTTCCACATTATGAAAGTGCATAAACTTACTACAGAGTATCAAGTAGTATTAAAAACAAGCATGCATAATTACTAACTTACTCAAAAAACTTCCCTTTAATAACAACATTTCGAGTTCAGCCTTTTTACAGCGAGTCAGTTCCTACTACATGTGTTGATGCTGTAGGAAGAATCAGCTCATGTTCACAACTGATTTCTTTTTCATATCAACAGGTTTTCAAGGAGTAAGTATGCAGAAAATGTCAGAGGTTCTGTTAGCATCGCTACCAAGAACAGAGACTTCATGAGAGATGTCAAATAGAAGCAGACTTTTCCTGAAATTTAAAGGTCTGCCTTGCTTGATTACAAACAAGTAGCTTTGGCACATTGTGAAATAATGGAAACAGGGAGGCAATGTTGCCCCTGCCAGTCTGAGCAAGCTATGGAACCTCAGGCTGCCTTGTTCTTCCGTAACACTATCTGTGAATGTTCTTTCCTTCTGTGAATTCCTGTGGCTCCCAAATTCACAGAAAGAAAAAAACATATCTGGAGGAAAACAATCTTATTGACACGTACAATATTGCCACACAGAGTTATCTCAGCACCCCATTTCAAAGGAATTTGGGACTTTTTAGAGGCTCCCATTCTTTCTCTGGAAGGAAAAATTCTCTTGTTTTGCCTTGAATAAAAGATTTACCATGACCCCAGTGCTGTAGCAGCCTTCTTACCTGAAGTGCAAGAGGCTTCCACCTCACATTCTTCAGAAGGGCAGGAGCAGAAACCAGGGTATTCTGAGGACGTTTTTTCAAGGTTAAAATCACTCCGTTTGGGTCTTCCCGCAATGCATTTACGAGGTTCTTTAACTGCCAGCCAACCTAAGGAAAGATTCCATAACTGAATTTTGAAAAGCTTTCCGTTTAACTTTAAATGTGAAGGAAGTCTTCTATTAACTGAAAAGGTCTATTACAGCCTACTCTTTGCAAACAAAGCAGTTTTTATAAACTGTGTCTGATTACTTCTGTTGGACTGAAATGATGCTGCTGAAGCTGGATTTTTATATTTTTTTTTTAGCTACATTTCTCAACAATCTAAGGCATAAGTGAACACTATCTCCCTTTCAATAATTTGGGAGATCACTGTGCTTTTTAAATCAAATGATGAGGACTAGCAGTCATGAAATAATTTGAATCTGGATCCTGAGTTGAAATATTCACTGCTGAGGAGGAAGACAGACTATGCTATAGCAACATATGTAACATATATGTGCCAGCTTTAAGATCCTAATTGAAGGCAAACAATCATTTACTTGATTTATCTAGACAGTCCCTGGATAGAGCTGAGTAATTCAAGTTACCATAAATCATAAACATAGCCATAAAAAAAAAGAATATTTCTAGTACCGAAGGGATTTTATATGTGCTGCTCACAAAAAGCTACTTAGAGACATTTCTTAATCTTCTTGATTATTTAAATATGAATTTAACACAAGCTATTTATACATGAAAACAAAATGTGTTTTTATGATTATTTTTTTTAATGAATGTTTATACCATCCTATTATCCTCAGTGGTTGAAGGGGTTTTAGAACTGAATAATAATACAAATGATAACACAAAACCATGTTTCTGATTAACGTAGTTTCTTACACATCTAAGTGCTGCTGAATTTCTATCCATATTTCCACAGGCACACAGGAAAAAAAACACAAGAAAAGGATATCAAAACAGTCAGATATGTAAATTCAGAACTGAATGTGAAATTCATAATCAACCCCATTTTTCTAAACCTCACCCAATCTTTCTTCCAAGTCTCACCACTGAAATCAGTGGAACTGTACTAGTTTAAATGAGAGAATAAATTTGGCTCCATTCAGCAGTCCTTTTATCCTTCCTATATGCAACTGATGTATTAGCTTGTTCACCGTGGATAAAATAAGAAATTCCTACCACTTAGCACTTCACAGTGAATGATCATTAGACTTGATTTGCCCTATTTCCTGAGTAACATTGTTATTGTAGAAGTTTCTGTAAGATAACTGAGGGTTACTTTCTACCCACAGTTCTGTTCAACAAAGAAGTACGGATCCAATCCTGCCCAGAACAGTTTTTCAAAAGTCAATTTCTTTCACAGGAAAGCTGAGCCCCCAGAATCTCTAAAGGTGCCTGCATCAGTCTCTTCTCTCCCATTTCTATTCCAAACCTGGCAGATTTTTACAGTAGCAATAAATGACCATAAGTGTTATAACTGCCACAAGTCAAGCCCTGGTGTCCAGCTGACCTGTGCTGAACGGGAATTAGGATGCTGTGTTCAGACAGCAGTTCCCCAGACACAACCTCACTGAGGGCAAATTGCAGCAGCCTTACAATGAACATTTAAGAATGACAAGCTTGGGGAGTACAAGAGCAGTAACTACAAGTACATGCAAGCATTAAGTGACATTGTACTCCCTACGCTTTCTGACTACATTTGACCTGTCAGTGACCACGATAAGGTTTGAATCAGAACTGCCCTTCTGACCAAAGTGTGTATTCCCACTGCTATCAAAAAATAAGAAAAAGAAAATTTAGATGTCCAGAATCAGAGCAGCCTATGTATATTACACCATACTCTATCAGGTATGGCTTGTAATTACTTCCTCTTAAAGGAAGATAATATCTGATTACACATGGAGATGAGGGGGGAATAATAAAGGCAACCTTGAAGAGATTTCAATTAAAATCCTCTTAAGAGGGCTGAAGAGAAGTTAAGATAGAAACTGTAAGCTTCTAGCCTGCCTCCACACTGGGCCCAAGCCAGGATCCTAAGTGTGAACATGTGGCTGGGAAGGGAGTGTAACATGCGTTGCAATTCTAAAAAGGATTTTAATAGCTTTTTAAAGTTCTATTCTATTTTTAATATTGCTGTTCCATTGAAAACTTTCTAAAAATGCACTGGCCACAGGAAACCAGAAAATGGTAGTGATTATAAACAGCTCACAGTCAAATGCAAATATGTCAACTTGCATTCCAAACGAGCTCTACTAGTTTGTGCTTTGCTTATAAAATGATAAAAGCTATAGATATATATTTACTCAATTATAGAATTAGAATTGAACTATTTTGATTTTTATAGATTGATGTAACTTTCAGAATGCTTAAACCTTTAGAATTCCATGAGCTCCTTTTAGAAAGGATGATAAATAATTAAGTTAATGATAAATTATTCCAATGAGAACCTTAATGACAAAACCATTAGATACCAAGATCTATCAAAGAACAGTCTGCAGTCATTACTACCAGGCTATGATAAAATGCTCTTAGGAATTTGGACATGTTATTATAAATTATAATACTAAAAATATCTTTGAAAAAAATAGAAGTCATTAGAGTGGATTAAGAATCTTAGTTGAAAAGTAGTCCTTGAGAGGGATTTTGACATTTATGCTTAAAGAATCAGTCTTTAATAGCAATTATTAGCTTCTATCTATGGTGAGATGTATTGAGCAAAAGAGTATTTTGCTCCTTGAAGATTTTTAGCACATACATTCAGTTAATCAGATTTCACAACATGGGTTAAGATATTTCACTCAGTAATGAAAGTTAACATTAAAATTAGACTAATTAAGGAAAAACCCCAAACTAATGTGATACTCCTTTTATTTTTCCCAGCTAAATGAAATTGGAGCAATTAGGATACCCATTAAATTCAAATCAACAAATTCAGAAGGACATGACTGTGTCGTCTTTCAACAGCATAGCAAAGCTCTAGGATTCTATGATTTTCTAAATATTTTGAACATACTATATTGCACACCACCTGAAAAGAAGTAATTCTGCTTTCACTGCAGTACCCCTTACATGAACCAGGACAGATGTTTCCCCTCAAGGCTCTTCAAATACATAAGCAAAGCCATCTGGATACTTACTTGAACCTCAAGAGTATGACCTCTCTTCATATTTGCATTTTAAAAATATATATAAAAGAAGAAAGCTTGCATAAATGCAACTTTTTGTTAAGGAAACAGATTATCATCCCGTCATATTTTAAGTCTATAATTCACTTTACCTTGTTAGGGAATTAATCAAGGGAATTTGTTTTATTAACATGGAAATCAGAAATTATTATTAAACAAAAAAATGTGCTGGAAGATCATAAGACTACTATTTGTCACTGAATGAGAAGCTCATAATTAACACCTGTAGCTGATTCATTATTCTTCTTAATAACCTGTTACTAACAAAAATTGATGATAGAAAATAAAATATTCTACTATTTTACATATTTATTTTCATTAACTAATAGAGAAAGATCTGCTACTGGAAGTCATGCATTACTAAGTCTTTTTGAAAGGCAGAAACCTGAGAATAAGTAACATGGGGCAATTTGTTTGCAAACAGAATTGCATCTTTTGAGGGCAGAAGTCATTCTCATGATATTTCCCCTTCAGTTTTTATCTTTCCTTTTCCTGCTGATATTTCACAACACACAGTGTGCTGAAACACAGATGGTATGACCTGGCACTACATTTACAGATTTACCTCCATCTCAAATGAGGTCTCATTAAGACTCAAATTTACAATCCAACAAACATGGATATTAATTCAATAAATATCTTAACACCAATAAATCAGTGCTGAAATGATTTCCTTGTGCCAGGGCTCTTGACAATGTTTTGAAAAGTATGACAATGTATGTAACCTGATGAACAGCAGGAAAGGGCATTAGGCTGCTCATCCTGTACTTACAACAGCATCCATCATTTCAAAGAATAACCTTATCAAGTATGAAAATCACACTACGCTAGTTAAAAACAACAGCCATTTAGAGATAAGAGAACAAACACCTTACACAACAAAGCAGAGGTGTGAGAATGGAAAGAGTCCTTCTAAGCTACTCCATCCATTTATTTACCCTTCTGCACAGCTGCAGGCAACTCTAATGAAATTATTTTCATCAGTTCTTCAACCACCATCCTAGGCACATCTCAAATTCTACCACAGATTTACTTACAGATGTCTGTATGGATGCTTGCTCCTGCACAACATTGTTTTGTACCTTAAAGAGTTCTCTCTCTTTTTGGTCTCATATAGCCTCTGTTTGTTAAGAAAGGGGAATTCTGCCTCCGACCTAGCTGGCTGGGTTAACCAAATTGAAACCCTTAAAAAAATTTCTCTCCACATGAGGCAGATGATACATTGTCTTTTTTACACATTACATTTTTTAAATGTTCACATGTAACCTCACAGCTTTGATAACTGTAAATGGCCCAAATATCACACAGTATTTCAGACAAGATCTTACCAATAAACATAGCCATAATTAGAACTTTATTTCTCTAGAACTTCTATTTCTCCTAGAAATCTGTTTCTGATTAATTCCAAGTTCATCTTTGCCATTTTCAGTCACAGCACCTCTACGGCGCTCAGTTGATTTGGGATTAATTACTACATTCTGACTTCTGGAGTCTCGCCAGTTGCTCCTGAGTAACATCTAGCTTTCAACAGGAATTACTAAAAGCATTATTATTGCTCTCTGTCCTATTAAATGACCTTCAAATCCTAATCCTTAGGAAAAAAAAAAGGTTTCAGTTTTCTGAACACAGTTTTCCCTTGTTTATCAAGCACTTTTCTATACAGAAGTGGATAAAATATTTTACAGATGGTCAGTTAGATCAATCCTTGTTTGGATCTGCAATATTTCTGTCATCTGAAAAATTATCAAAGGTAGAACATTAACACACTTTACTTTTCATAAATTTGTGCTACATTTCACCTAACATGCCATTGTCCTTCATGTCTTTAGTTATCCCTCCTTCTCTAAGTCACCTACAAAATCTTGTGTAGAACAGACTAGTTAGTAGTACAGCCTACAGACTTACCTTTCCCAGCACACGATGTCAGCCTAAAGCAGACAAAATCCTTGCTAAAGGACTTGCAACTGAAAGTTTCAGTCTCTTCAGCTAACTGAGATGTAGGTGATTTGGCATTAAATTATCCAACTTTGCTTCCAGCCCAAATATGGAATATGTGTATCTCTTTGTTATGACCGGTTTTCTCCTCTTTGCTCCACATTCCATACTATCCTTGCTATGGAAAACTGAAGGACACAAGTGTTTCTTGGCTAGCAACTACCTTAGCTTTACTTTTACTCTATTTTCACTGAGCAACAGTTCCAGTTCTCTGACTAAAGAATCGTGTCCCACATATAAAACAACTTCACAGAAAGACAATATGAAATTTACCACTGCAACCAAGGAGCAGAAAATATACTGTCACAGAACCTAAGGAGTAATTAATAATTTTGCAAACAAATAAGTGTACAGAGGCATATTCAGCCCTTCTGTGTAGTTTTATAAGAGATAAAGTAAAAATCTCCAAGGTACTGGCAGAACTAGTGTCTGTTGTTTCTGTAGGGAAAAATAAAGAGTTAGTGTGGAAGTAAATTACAATGTATAACTTATTGTTAAAGTTTCTATGATATTTTATTAAAATCTAATAAGCAAGAAGGACAAGCAGAAAAGCAAATAAGGAAATTGGATAATGATTAAATGATCTTAACAGCCAGTAGTGAATCGCCTGATTTAATTAATTTCTTGCCTAAAGTACTATTATTTTTTCTTTGATCTTTATAATTGTATTACAGTGTTCCTTGGTTAGACCAGATTCCATGTTGTAAGTCTTTTATTTCTAACTCTTTCAATTGTTGCACTATATAATTTGTAAGCTGCTTTTCTTTGATACTTTCTCAACTCTTTTTTTTTTTTAATTTTTTTTAAAAAACTCTCACATTGAAAAGTTATTGGAAAAGCAAAGAAAAACAGGTGGTCTTGGTTTTTTAAATATTTTTAATATATTTTCTAACATACTGGTTTCAGGGAAAAAAAAGAATATTAATTTAGCTACCTACTAACTATGTGGTATTTCTTTCTTAATACAGATAATGCTTTATATAAAATGAGTATATTCATCATAGATAATAAGAATAATTTTGAAAACATACAGACAAAATATTCCAGCCACGTCAAGCCCCTAATGCTTAACTCCACACATCTAGCAATTCAATGGGACTGACATTGTCAGCATACTTAATCCCCTGCTATAGCTATGCAACCCCAGAGAAATGCCTCCAGGATTAGAAACGCCCTCATCTGTGCTGACTCCACGCAAATGCAGGGACTGTACAACTATTTCCAAGTCTACATCATCTTAAATCTATTTAAATAAACTTACTCCTCTCAGTATCAAAACTGATAATGAATCTTCTATTAACGGGGACTTCCTGATGGAAAGAGTCAAAATTAAACTGAAATTCCAGTTTTTGTTTTTATAGGAAAAAGAAATCAAATCAAAGTGTCCTCTTAGATTTATTGTGTCTATGTATGAGTGAAAAATGAACACATGCCTTTTCAAAAGAGTAACCAGCTCGCTGGTAATGGCTACATTAATGTAGGCTCATTTGTACTATCCTAGCACAGGAGTACTGCCCTACCCATGAATGAATGTTTTCACTGTACAGCTCTGTAACTCAATGCTAAATATGCAAAGTATTAGAGTCAGGAATTTAAAGAGGTTGTTGAGGAGAGTTATGCATTAGGATGACAAACTGGAAGTGCTCAAATTATCCAGCTTACCACAAAAAAGTGAAGAGGTAATTTGATTGCATCCTGAAAATACCTAAATGAGAAACTTGCTCTCCAACCTAATAGATAAAAATATATCAAGATCAAAGGAATGGGAGCTTGTGCCAGACAAACGTAGACTACAAATAAAATGACATTTTTTTTTCCCCAGCTATGAGAATAATTAACTACCGGAACAATTTATTACAGGTTGTGGGAACATCAATGAAAGTTTTAAAACTCAAATGATCTTACAGAATGAGTGAATATCAATTTATCTAGAAAATACATTAGCCCAGTTCAGTCAAAATCAAATGGAATGATGCCAGCAGTCAGTTATAGGTTTGGAATCCATTACAAGAGATCCATACGCTCTCATCAGGAAAGTATTTCCACTAGTGGCAATAAAAAAATACTGTATGTAATCATCTTCAGAACAGATTCTCTCAAAACACACTGTGTTGAAGGGGATTTGTATTTGATAGACTACCAAAATGCTACAGAAGCTTCAATCTTATGAAAACATTTTTGTTAGCAGGACAAAGATAACATCTGTGGGATGCAGCATCTCTGAAACATACAAACATCTGAAGAAAGCATATTTCTGCAGCTTTACACTGTATAATAACCTGTGCACACACTGAAGGAAAGCATGGAGCCTCCCTTGCCAATGAACAGGTAAAAGTAGGAATAAGAAATAACACTATACCTGTACTTTTATCAACTAGAGTTTTAATGCTTTAATGTCTCTATGGAAAACTAACATGAGACTGGAGACCATGGATTTCACCAGATACCGATGTTGCAAATAATATTTTAAATATGTCTCTTGAAAACTCTGTAACAACCCAGGGTTCTAACAAGGAGTCTGTGCAGGCTCAAATCCGTGCTCCTTTACTTGGTAAGCAACAGTTTCCAGCTCTGGAAAACCTGTACAATCACCACAGATATGCAAAAGCCTTCCTTTTGTAAGGTTACTCAATGCCCTCCCCAGCTCAGTCATTAATTTCAAATGGCTTACACCACGTTGGTAGTGTTAAAATATTGATTACGTGGAAATTTAATGAGCTGTTACCTTTGAATTATTCTAGTCCACTAATGGAAATAATGTTAATTATAAGCATGATATTGATCATCACAAGTTGTGATAACCTGGGAGAAGAAGGAACATAGAGCTAAGTGTAGTTTGCAGCGAGACGTACCAGAAGTGACTGAAAAGGCACACTTGAAGATCAAAGGGATACTTAAAACATTAAAACTTCCAGTCCATGGAGGGAAGAGGGTTGGACATAGACCTCTGAAACACCCAGTATCACTGTCTGACTTCCCAAAGTCACACTGAAGGCAGAATGAAACTTGCCCAGCCATTTCCAGGATGAATAAACTTCCAGAAGAAACAGCTTGCCATTTATCTCTTTCCTGAGCTTGTCATAAACAGAATCACAGAATCACGGGCTGGTTTGGGTCAGAAGGGACCTTAAAGCTCACTCAGTGCCACCCCTATCAGGGAGTTATCACCTAACAAGTGATTAATATTTGAGTTTTTTTCAGAAAAAGGTATTTTATGCCACTTGCCTCAGGCATTGGTACTGTGCCTTTAGCTGGAAAGGGATTACAAGTATCAAACAACTTGGGTCTGTTGTAATAACAGACATGGGACGAGTTGCTATCCAGAAAGTCAATTCTTGAGTGGCTGAATGAGGGGATTTCACCTATGGAAGTCAAGATTAAACCTGATCTGTCACTTGAAGAGTATGTTTGATGGAGAAAGCCAGTCTAATGCATATTTCAACTTGTAACTATCACAACTGACAGAGCCTCTCTAATATAGACAAGAGTTGAATGCTGCATTAACATTTAAAGTGTGAATGAATAAATTATACTTTGTTTCAAGAGAAAATATTTGCTCTCTAATCATAAGATTTTAATAGTCAGACTTTCATGTTTCTACCTCACAGACAGAAAGAGATTTCTTAATTTTGCTGCTGCTGTGTTTGGAGATGGGATTCAGCAAGACAAAGTTAAATGGCTATATTGCAAGTACTGTAGGAAGTTACCATTGTAATTGTCACAATGCTACACATGCCTAATAAGTAATAAATACAAATGTTCCTTTCACCTGTAGTTCCAGCAAAACTGCTTCCATTCTTCTGCAACATATATTCTTTTTTTCAAGTGACAGTCCCTGTGACACAAGATGGAACTGGGACAAAATCTGACTGCATTTATTTTTTTCAGTAATCATCAACATTGGCTCTAACATCAGTTATAAGGCAGCAGCTTACATCACAAAATAGGAAGAAAAATATAACCATTCAGTCTTGGATGAGGCTCTGATGGAGTTTCAGAGCTCAATTACAAATAATTTAACATTAAAAAAATAATTATTAATTCTTTGGTGAAATCACACGTTTTAAGTCAGGACACAAGTTTGTGAATGCTGCAGAAACACACTATTCCTGCATTTCTACATAAAACAAAATGTAGGGTTTTATACACACAGTTCCACAACCCAGCATGCAGCTGTGACAGAAATGCAGTGGTCGGCACGTTTCAGTGTACAAATCATGGACCACAATACGTTAGGCCCAGCACACACTTCTGCATACACAGGCTTATGTGATCTTAAGCAGATTAACAGTTTCACTGACTTTGTAAAACTGCTCATCTGTATAAAAATAAATCTGCATGAAAGAATGCACAAAAGCAAAATCTGACAGATTTCTATCAACACTTTAATTGTCTTTATGTGTTTTCCTCCAAGAGGTTCAGAATAGAGGGCTGTTACAGCACTTGTGCATTTTTAATCTAAATCCCCTATTAAACAGAATGCAAACTTCTGTTTAAGAGTTAAATGAGCTGCCATATCCATAACGAGAACTCTAAGAACTTCAAAGAAATATTCTGGGATCTCCTTATAAAAGGAGTATGATGTTGAACAGCAGCTGTGCAAAATGTAAATTGGGCTTAATCCTGCTGGGCTGGTTACTGACCCAACTTGTGGCTTTTCTTATTAAGCATAAGCAGTGGTTATGATACTTTACATAAATAATAATCTGGTTTGGCAAAATTACCTTTTAAGAAGAATTATTATCTTTTTAGCAGTGGGAATAGGCAAGGCCTGCAGAGCAGAATCTCCAAAATACTTACCACAGTTTGATGGTTGACCTGGATCACCTCATCACCAGCATGGATTTTCTTACACTGATCAGCAGGAGACTAAGGACAAGAGATAATAATTAACTTTACATGGGGAGTGTGGAGGGGGGAAGGGAAGAGCAGGAATTAAAACAACGAATGTTGAAGGAAGGAAGGAAGAAATCTGTGCCCAATGAAGCACAGGTCCCTTCTAACCCAAATCATTCTATTTCTAGATATTTCATTCATAATGTTTCTAGAATTCAATGTGAATACAAACTTGTTTGCTTTAAACAGTGAATGAAAGCAGGAAACTGAAGCAAACACCACCATTCATGTTTGACATCAGCTGGCAGTTTTGGAAAAGCAAAGGCCTGGTTCTCTCTCTTTTTAGCTCCTTTCCTGGCTTTGATAAGGCTGAGCTAATTATTATATTTTAAAATTAAACACTGGCTCTGAGGTCAATTATCCCTTCAAAAGGAATGAAAAATCAATTTGCGGAAATGCCAGAAATTAAAAGGTCTTTGAAGCTAGTTTATCTGCACATGTGATTACACTTTTGTCAAAACCAAAGAAGCAACTTCTTACAGTGGTGTCTTATCAAAAAGCTTTGACATCTAAAGTTTAGTCAAAATACAAATAAAAAATTTGGTGTCTGGCAGTTTAGTAACTCCTCCTGTGAATTTCAGTTATAAATATATAAACATCTTCCCTACAATTTGAAGTTTAACTTGCCTTAGACTTGCCTTCACAAGCTGTGACACACAAACCATCAGGCTTTCCTGTGTGATGGACTCTAGGTGACCCTGCTCTGGCAGGGGGTTGGACTGGATGATCTTTCGAGGTCCCTTCCAACCCCTAGGATTCTGGGGTTCCACAGGTTTGCATTGTCTAAAAACTGAGTGACAAAAACTGTGCTGCACTACTCCTCAATGTATATAAATCAAGTGGCACAAAATGGTACATGTGAAGCTTCCCCATATGGGCCAGCTACCACTGATGTATGCCAGCAAGGATTTCCATCTTTGGTGAGCTGCACAGCGCTAATTTTCTGTTCCTTGGGTGTCAGCAGCACATAGTTTCAATATTAGCTTTGTAAAATCGAAACTTGTAATTTATCCAGCTAGACACTGTTAAACAGATCTAAGACTGAATGAAAACAGTGTGACTAAAACACTATATAAAACCAGGAAGGATGGGTCCTATTATGAAGTCTGTCATAGTAATTAGATTGCAGCAGTTGAAGTCAATTTATTTTTTTCAAATTTGTAATTATGAATTGCAAGTTAAGTAACAAGGATATTTTGAAACTACTTTGTTATTCTTGTCACACTGTTTAGTTTTTCTATGATCAGTCATACTGATTTATGTGCTGCAGCATTTCTGTGCTTTTGGTTCAGATTTGCCTAGCACTTCTGGGACTACTACAGTGACAATGATAATTAATACATTTTTCTTGGTCTCTTTATTTTTATTGCAGATGATGGAAAACAGGAAAATACAATGGTGCTTAACTTGTCCTAATACAATCCTTTCAAGGGATGGTTATTTTCATAAAATAGCTTTTTAGACATCCTCACACAATCATAATTTAAATTGTTAACTAACTTGTGTTTTTTAACATTCTCAAATCATCCGTCCCCTTCCATTTGTGTACCAAAATCTGTTTGCTCCTTCCCACAGTTTCCCCCTTCTTAGTGATAGTCCTGTCAGTAATTACTGCCGGCTTATCAAAGACTATCCTATAACCTGCTTGATACTGAATAGAACATCTTAAGTTATCTTTCTCCATTACTGGTGAGTTTTACAAATACTTTTTTTTAATATGAACCTAAACTGCCCCATGTTCTAGAGAGATTTATCTGGAGAACAAAAATTAAATACAATCAATATTATTTTAGATTAATGATGATGATTGTAATTTACTTAATATAAAAGAAAACACTTTTGTGCCAGAGAGAACATACATATGAACGCTACTAGAAAAATGCATTTGAAGAACTATCGAGGACAAAAGTTCAGGTTTTCATTTTATTATATTGTTAGTTATGGGTCACTCCATCACAGATATTTCTCTATAACTGTTTTCAAGGGTTCCAAGTTTTTACAAAGGTAATTATGATATATGCACAGAAAAGAATAAAAAAGGAAGTATTTATGAAAAGTGGCTTGATTTAGAACACATTTTCATATCACAAAATGCACTGCAGATATACAGAAAATACTTGTATGCATGATAAAAGTCTTTTAGAATAAAGCAGCTTACATTTTCAGTTGTTCCTGTGATTACATGTAGTCCATCATATGTTGATTTTATATACATTCCCTGAAAAAACAGCAAGAGAGGTAATTAACATTTGTAGAAAACAAATAAATGATGTTTGCATGATAATTAAAATCGTATGTTTATTCCAGTTTAAGGACCATAATATTTGAACGAACTGGAAGGAACCATGGTCAATCAACATTTGCAAAGTTGACAAATCTGTATCAAGACCCATTATAAACAGGACAGTTTTCTCACATAATGCTTTTTTAAATTCCAAACAAAGTATTTTGGACAGAAATCAACACTGAGCATCAGCATAAAAGCTCGTGCTGATTCTGAATTTGAAATATTTAACATGATCTTTTTATTACTAGTGACAGAAAAGAAGTGTGGAAACTGAAACCCCAAAGTGGAATACTCTTTAAAAATACATGGCCCTTCTTCAGCGAGTTACTGAGTCGATAAAAATGAAACCACAGCCTGACTCAGAAAAGACATGAGCCAGTGCTCGTATTGCCAATTTATGGAGAAAAATGAACTAACAGGAGCTTTGTAATTAGCCCAGCAAGAATTCTGCTTCAAGGAGGCAACTGACAAGATACAGAGAGACAACCTAAGCAGGTGTCTACCCAGCTGTACAGACAACTCCCCACACACACACAGAGCCATCAGTGTCAGTGAGACTCAACTGCTTGTATTCTTGTTTCTCAGGAGTGAAGTCAAGAGCTTCACATGTCTCCATGTAGTATGGTTATCCATCACATTTTGAAATCTAATTGATCTCATTGATACATGGTACTGCCGATTCATTATTCTTTCAATAATTCTGCATCACCTTGCACTATCAAAATGGAAGCTTAGAGCCCCCAGCAATAAGACAGCACATTTTGTTCAGAGAAGCTTATTTCAAGATTCCCGAACATGAATGAAGATCTTCAGTTCCACAAGATGAAACTCAATTTAGAAAGAATTTATTTATTTCCCCCAATTTTACCACAAGGATGATGAAACACTGGAACAGGCTAGCAGGCTGTGTAATCTCTGACTTGGAGATGGCCAAAACTTGACTTGAGGAGGCCCTGGGTAACCTGGTCTAGGTGGATCTGTTTTGATTTTTCATCATGAGAAAACCTAACTTCTACCTTAATGTAAACTAATTCAATTTCAGCAAGTTTATTTAAATCTTAAAAGTAAAGACTGGCTTTTGTAGATAAGGTTGCTTGACTGCATAGGAAACTTCATTTTAGATTTTACTCACCTTTACTACTTGTTCTCTTAAATGAGACTACTTTATAAGCTATTTCATTTATGAAAAAGCTGAAGTCACTGTTGCAAAATGTGATTAGTTGAAAGAGAGAAGTGTCTGGGGAGTCTTCCACTATTTCCTTCTATATAGTTGGCTTAATTCTATCAGCACTCACTATTTTATTGTCTCTGTAGTACCTTCAGCTGTACTGACAAACATCTGATTCTTTCTCTTTGCCAGCCGAGAGACAAACAAGAGCACTAGTTTATGATAAACCCTAAAGGGTCTCATTAGAAGTGTGACATTGAGTCTCCATTAAAAGTCCTAAACAGATATTTAAATTCAACTATCCAGCTAGTGTACGTTATGCTGGGTTTCCACAGTGACCTTTCAGCTGGAATGTCACACAGCATCGCTGCACCCACCACAGAAGTCTGTTATTTTAACACATAGCAGACTTCAGCAACACATTTCCAGCCACACTTTTAATATCAAATTTAATATCACAGTTCTCACACCCTATTTGTTTTGACAAGATCCATTCCCCAGTTAACAAACCAAGAGACTTAAGATTTTTAAGGCCAAAAGATAACATAGTGCTAAACTTTTCACTAAATTTTATCACATATTTCTTCATGAGGTTCTTAGCCTCTTGTTAAGCTCTGTGTATTTTTGGAAAAAATCAAATTACAATTTTATCTCTTAACATATGTCATCTGAGACACATAAAAACTGACTAACCACTAAAAATTACCCTACATTTTGCTGTCTGCTCTTTCATCTTAGCTATTAATATTTAAGAAAAAAAAATATAAAAATAAATAATTTTAGTGGATGACTCATAGCCTTCAAATTATACTACACAGAGCTTTCATCCTTGTTTTCCCAAAAGAAAAATAATGAAAGAGCTTGTTTCTTGTTGACCATTATAGTAGCACTGTATTTCCTTGACATATCTGTGCTACCGGATAACCTTGAAAGATTACATTCCATCTAAAATATATAAAAATGGTTATATTAGTTTTTGTATTTTATAGAGTTCAGAATGCAAGGTATATTTTACATTTATATAAAACACACATTTATATATTATATATCTATCATATATAAAATAATAGCTCCAAAAATATTTTTTCTGCTTGAGAGAAATTTTTGAGTGTTAAAACAAAATTGAAAGTATTCTGAAGAAGAAACCCCCCAAAAACATACACCAATTTTGAAAGCTACTTTATTTACTCTGTGTTACTTCTAAAGGGCAGATATGCTCCCTGCTTGAAAAGACAGGGTTTCAAATAGCTCTTTCCAACCCTGTAAATATTTTTCCCTAAAAGTCCCTGTCCTTGATATCCCAACTGTCAGCACTTGCCTGTCCTTTCACAACAGATAACACAGGGTGCAGCACTGCACGTACAGCTCTATCCAGCTCCCAATTGCTTTCTGTGGTAGGAAGATTTTTAAAGGACAATTTATCCTTCAACATGAAAAGACACTGACACTTAGAGAAATCTTGTTTCTAAAGGACAATCTGCGTCAACCCAACTTTAGTGACTGGTGTGCTTCATCCCTGTCCCCATCCTAATTTTCCTTTTTAAAATCAGCATTTGTAAAGAGAAAGACTACACTGCCCAGGTGTATTTTAAGCAATACCAGCACGGATTAGTGAACCCCTCAAAAGTTTAAATTGCTCATGTGTATATGTACACAAAGGAGTTTAAATGAAAGGTTTTAAAGGGGGTTCACTTCCATCAGAATTCCAAGTGAAAAATTAAAATCATCTACTCTGGCTTATAAGAAATGTTCAAAACTGCAAAACTTAGTCATTCAGAAAGCTGTTAGCTCTGTGAGCCCAGCATAAGCACACGAGTGCTCACAGTCTGAATCAGGCAAAAGAGCTGGACCTTGCTTTCAATTTAATGGGCTGTTGGCTATCTTTTTGCTCATCGTTTCATTCTCTTTCTACTAATATAAGCATTTTTTATGGTTAATAAGCCTAAAAAAATGGAAGTACAGTCTGAATTTTTTTCTGTCAGATAACATAAGTTCTAGGCAGTGAAAGATAGGCATCTAAAATGGTACCAGACATCTACATCTATGCAAAACTGCAAAACTTAGGCTGAGCTCATTAATAGTAAGGTTAGCACAGCCTCTCACCTACCCTCACCCTCAAGGATTCAGTGGCAAGTTCAGGAGCTCCATCCCTTAATCTGCAAACAGTAACACAAACTCCTGTCTCAAGGGCCTATTGCTTATGCCAGGTCCATCAAGCCACGAAATTGAAAGTGGGTGCTGCTGCATCAGCTTTATCTAATCACCAAGCAGAACTTTTAGGACTTCTAAATGCAGAACTTGGTCTATGGACTTTGGAAACACTAAATTCCAGGGAAGCAGGTATTTGAAATATCACATTTTTGAGAAAAATCTTGCCTTGTACTGAGCAGTTATGTGCAGTGTCTGAAAACTAAACCCACACCGTAGTTTCATTTACCACAAGTCATTGTAATTTCAAATGCAGCACAATGGAATGGAAGCCTCTCTGTGTCTAAGCAGAAAGAAAAGTAATTTTTAAAAAGCATTTGTAAGCATAAAAATGATCCAATTTCCTTTGTCATGCTACAACTGACAATATAAATAACTCGAAGAACTGAAAAACTAGAAGCTGAAGAAGGGAATTTTCTTAAATCATGAAGTTAAAAGTTATTTTATTCTATTCTATTTCATAAAATATGTATGTATGGTATGTTCTCTTTCTGTCAGAGCTCACAGTCTAATACCTTTTTTAGCAGAGGAATGTATTTTGAGTTTGTCAAATTAGTAGTTTAAAACAAAGTTTTGCATTCCAGACATCTTAATCAGGCTGATCATGCAATACACTCTGGATGTAAATGCTATTACCATACTCAGTACTACAATTCAGGAGAAAAAGTGTTTTATAATCTTTAAAGTTACTTTTAACTTAAATAGAAAATATATGGAGGGTGTTTTACTGCTTGTCACTGAAAATTCAGTGGCTCAATAGGGTAAAGGAGGAAGCGATTTGACTGGTATAGCTTGGGAGAGAATGGAAAGAGAGAGGAAAAAACCCAGTATGATTCTGGAAGCCAGCAAATGCCTGCAGAGATCAGGATGCAAACACAATCATCAGAACTTGGAATGGAACCTAAAATCTGTGCTTCCCAATTCTTTTGTCCAGCAAACTGCCATGAAACTACCAGAAGAGAGTGTGTTCTGGGGAATGCATAAGATAAGGCGATTTTTTAATAAAGCAAACTGAAAAAGAAGATACTTACAAGAGGGGAAAAAAGAAAAAAATTATTAAGCTCATAAAATCATAGGCAGAAAGTTAGAAAATACTATGACTGAAGATACACATTCAAATGACAGAGTAATTCTGTAAAAACGCTTAATTTATTTAAACAATTAAGCACACAAACACTGCCCCACAGGAGTTCTGACTCTGTGTAGAAACTGAATGGACTTGGACCTGGAAATTAATTCAGTTTCTGTGTAAGCTTATGCAATGTCTAAAGGATTTCTGGCTCATTTGTTGAAGAAGGTAGAAGGCCTGTAATAAAAGCAGCTTTGCAAATGGAGTTTTGAAAACAGAGAAAGACTCTTAATTCAGTCAACTGAATATCGTTCCAGATAACTGAATTCTTATATAAATCCAAGTAATTTACAACATATTTTTCACCAACAGCAAATAATTGTGTTCATTTTCTAGGTGCCACCCCTGTATGAAGCTGAAGCTGGAGTTCTCAGTAGCTCTGAAAACCTCAGCTACACTTAAACCCAAGAGAGACTGTACTTAAAACTTACACTATAAAAGTAACAAGTGTTCTGGAAAATTGTATAGCAAGCTTCTCCTGAAAAATAGATTTTTTAGGGATTTTGACACAAATTGCCCTGTGCATTAGATTCCTATCTATAAAACTAAAATTACGGTATCATTTTCACAACTGTGTTGTGAGGATGAATTAACTAGCATCTCTGAAGCACTCAGTAAGGCCATATAAAAAGAACCCTCACGATGAAATTAGTAACTCAAGGGAATGCAGAGCTTAGCTGAAGTGTGGTAAATAAGACCTCAATCCCTACACTGAATGATAAGGATAAAAATGGAACTCTGAATACTTTCCATTCAGTGAATAGCACTCATTTTTCTCTTGAATGGAGCAGAGATCCTGTGGAAAAAAACTGCTATACAATCATGAGAAAGCCATTTGTAATTCATTACTCTGTTCTATATTTGATTCTGATTAATGTTTTCTTTTCCTTTTCACATGATTTTTCCTTTATTCCCATTTATAGTCCTTTTTCATATTTTTTTTCTAAACAGAACACAGTGTCAGCAAAATTGATTATAAGGAACTTTCCAACCTGACACGTTACAGAGCCTTCACAATTAGGCACCAAAAACTCCATCATTCACTGGGTGATGGGCAGTTCTGATTGCATTATTTGTCTCACGTCCTCTGTCAGCAGTGCCCATTTACTGCAGTTCTGCTGGCTGCAAACTTCCAGTGTACTGCAGATGGAGAGCTACACCATGGTTCTTCCACCCAGTGACAGAGTCCAGTCTACAGCACTGGTACAGCACAGGCTCTGTCTGCTCAATGTGCTATCAGAAAAGAGGGCAGTCTGGAGGGAAGTGTGGACCACAGGACAGGCCACACCAATACAGTCAGCAACCCTCCTCTTGGTCACTCGTGCCTTAAAGGTTTAAATTGTACTCTTTTTGATAAGCTCCTTAGAAAGTACACCATTTGGACCCAAGAACACCTGAAAGACACCTGCCTGACATTGCACATTGGGACATTTTCAGCTCACTGCAGGACATGCCATTTCTGAAGCAGGCTCCACTCTGTCTGTCCTCCACCAGCTTGTCCTCCTGTCCTAGATCTAGAGCTATCACCGAAGGGGACACACCAGCAGTGCCAAGCCCTGCTTGACATGTTCTATCACCTCTGAGGAAATTACATCCTATCTGTGTTCATGTTCTCTTCAGCACCAACAGTGAACTCTAAGTACACCAGCGGAAATACATTTCTGGATAGAAAGGAAAGCCAGAGAGAGATCTGGACTCCTAGCAGGCAGGGTGTAGTGGTCAATGCAAGTCAAAAGCACTGACAGATTTACAGCATGTATACTACACAAGCTGCAAATGATACTGACCTGTTATTTCCTTGATATCCCTGCATTAACCCAGAAATCAGACCAAGATGGGAAACTGGGACGCAAAGGGAACACATTTGGCCACTGGGATGCAGCAGCACAGCAAGCAAATTGTGTCTGTCTTCGTGATTACACACTGGGCTAAGCATCTGTGATGCCACAGAATTAAAACTGAATGTGTTTTATGCTATTATAATGTTCTTTGTTGACTAAATCAGTCTAAGAATAAAGTAAACTTACGTTGTCATACAAAACCCCCTCATGTTATTAAAATACATCATTCTCAAATTAACATGCATACCTCAAAATAATTATGCTTTTGTAACATTGACAGGATTCACATATGATGTTCATTGCTATTCCATGTCAGAACAAAGAGTAAGATATTGAAATAATACAAAACTAACAGAAATTAATAGAAATCTGTAAATCACACTGAATTACAAACAAGAAACACACCACAACGTGTATAGTGACATTAAAATGTATTTTAATTTGTCAGTTCTGGAATTTTCTGCAGATGAGCCTCATGGCTACTAATTTCTCTACCCACTTCCCATTTTTTCCCTCCTCCAACTGCTTCCTCCAAGCCCACGAACAACATTCCTGGATACCTCCTCTTGTTGAGAAAAAAAAAAAGAAATTTAAAAAAACTCCTGAGAAAGCAGCTGAAGACAGCCTAAGGGATTGTACTGGGAAAAGTAGTCTGTCTCTTGAGAAGAATGTGCAAGAACATCCCAGTGCCTGCAGTGCTAGTTTACACTCCAGCTTTCCAAGCACAATCCCTGTCCTCCTATAGCCCACCAGTATCAGAATGGATGTAAGGCAGGGGACTAAGGAAGGAAATCTTACCCGTTGACCCCTAAAACATCACAAAAATCCCTTGTCCAAGAAATTTAACACTACATTAACACTTAAATGGGGTAGCCAAATAATTATTAAATTATCCTCTCTGCAGAAAATGTTCATGCTGTGACCCATTACTAACGCAGAGCAGCTGGGATGTTCAGAGGACACAAACCAGTCTGCTCAGTGAGCAACAATTTGTGAATATAAGGGATTTATTTTGTTTCTGTGATGATACCTCTGAAAGTTTTATTTTAACTGAATCATCAGGGAGGTATACAAGTTTTTTATGCAAACTCAAGAAATATGCCTTCCACTAACCATTTTCAAAACACATTAATGATATTTAATTAATTTTATTTGTACATGTATGTTTTTGGGGATTAATTTGGTACATTTCAAAACCTGCAATACAACTATCAAAGGACTGCAACTCTTCTTTAGCTGCTCATATAGCTACCAGTTGCATATGAAGCCCCAGGTAAGACAGGTTTTAATTTTTAAAAATAAATAAATTACAATCCCTTTATTTATATAAATGTTAATTAAACCACTTTCAGAAATCAAATTCAGCTTACCAAAAAGTAGCACACTGCCTGAAAATCATTTTGAATTCTTGATAAATTAAAAAAAGAAGTCACCCTAAAGAACTGAGGCTTGTATTCCATATTCTAAGACGTAAACTTTAAACTGCTGTGCTACTTACCAAACCCTCACTGGGCATAATGCTGGTGAGATGAACTACCTCAAGATGTGCTGATTGTGACACCAGAGAATCAGATGAGAGCGAAATGATGTGGTCACAAATCCCAGACAAGGTTTTACACTACAAAGAAAAACAAGTCAAAATAATTCCTTATATTAAACTGAAACTACAGGTGAAGAAGTTCTGAGAATAAATCATTTTCATTCTTAGCCTTGTGAAAACTACAGGTATATGAAAGTCAAGAACAAGAGTTTAAGGGAACAGAAAATATCCATAAGTGTCCAGAAATGTACATGCATGTATAGTTCTGATAAAATTATTTTACTGTGCACTGAGAACATTTGTACGTCTAAAGTGTCTTCACCCCAAATATATGCACCTTTTTTTTAAAAAAAACCCCTGATGAACATAATCTTATCTGTCATAATAATGTACATACAATGGAAGTTGAGTGAAATATGTAAAAGTAAATGCCTTACATACCAATTTAATAACTTGTTATAATGAAAGCAACCCCACCAACAATGATAGCTAGGTGAATTCTGCATTATACAGCTTAGAAAGTCTTCCCTTTGTTAAAAATTACACTGGCAGAAAAGTGCCCTAGTTAATCCATTTCCTGAAGTAACATTCTCACGCACCTTTGAACACATCCTTTAACTGATGTTCTAGATCACTACAGCTATGCAGGAACTTTATTTTGTCCTGCCTTCCAGCTAAAGATCTCAAAATATTAATGCAAATTCACACCAACACCTTCAAAGTAGGAGCCCCACAGATGGTAGCAGTGATACTGAGAGCCTAAACCCCTCGATCAAAAGCCACCAGGAAGGCTCTGGAGCAGAAAGGAGCTGATCTCTACTCTCAGAGAGCTTTTATCTGTAAAGATTTGTTCCCAAGTTTGAAAGTGCTGCTTAAAGCATTCCTCCACAAAGACTATGTCTAAAAATATTTGAACCTATCTGAAAGCATTCATTTAGATGAATTTCAGGATGGTCTTCCATTCAAAGTTGTGCTGTTCGCATCTATTTTCCTTTGGGGACTATACTCTCGTTTTCCCTAATTACAGCAAATTCTAGTGAAATCCCTTATGGGAAGTCTTATTTCAGGCATTTGCAAAAGCATGAGGATTTCTAATATCTCATCTGACACTATACATACAAGTTAGACAAATAAAGTTGTCACAATGAATAAATTAACTGACTGAATTTACAGATTATATTTCTATTCACTGTATAGCTGCTCCTCTGGAAATCCAAGTACATCTCAGGAGCACTGGATGTGGCACTTGTATTTTGTACAGCTGAAAGATGCAAAACATCCCATTCAGGTATGCATGACTGCACCAAAGGGTCACTGAAACCCAGGAAAATTTCTAGCAGGTTCAGCTCAGGGCCAGAACCCCTAAACAAAAATTTAGGTCTTGTTTTCTCCCGCCAGATATACGGAGACTGACTTGCTCAAAAAGTGTATATGCTTTCATCCAGCTTTTGAATATCAAAAATATTACTATATAAACATATTTTATCATTATTATCATCCAAAATATTACTATTATTCTTACACTTTAACATTTAAGATCAATATGTACAGATTAGATGCAGACTAGATCCCAGAGACAACACTTTCTACTTACTGATGTTTTAACTTTGCAGTTGTCACATGCAAATACTTTTTCAGTACATAAAAACTCTGGAATGACATAACCAGCAAACAAGTTTTCTATCAGTTTTACTCTTATGAATCTGTAAGCTCTCCCTGTGATTCAGAAAGTTAAATAAAATCTATGTAGGATTTTAGCACCAGTAAAATACTCCATAAAATTATATTAGAATAATTAAATATATCAGTTTGCTGTAAAAGGAGTTCAGCAGATACATCGGAGGCCTGACACCAGTTGTACATAATGCAAAGGCTGAGATAGCATAAATGGGAGCAACTGAGCAGAACTCATGAATAATAACACAGGGTCAGGAGGTAATGTTTGATATGGCACTATCAATACGAGACGACACGTTAACATAAGCCAAAGTATTTTTGGCATTAAAAAAGTAGAAAGACCAAACTTGTGTCCTAGTTCCAAACCCACAGAGAAGCAGAGTGTGTCCTCTTCAGAGCGTGCAATACTAACGCACTTGATCTCAAACAAAAATGGGTTTTTCAAGAAATACAGTTACCTTTTGCAGAAGAACTCTACATATAGTTCTACAGGCTGTCCAACACCTAAAACCGTCTATTACATTTCATTTCTCTCAATGGGCCACGACAAGAACAGAGTATCAAGGCAACCACTAAGTCTTGTACAAGTCATAGAAACGGATGCGTCATAAAAAGTATTTTTAGTGTGGCAGCCACTGCTGGGTCAGTACAATGAATGTAAATTAATAATCTGTATGTACTACAAAGAGAAAGAACAACCAGCAGGTTGTAATTTTTAATGAACATAGGTATGCTGTACTCATCTAAAGAACTGGCTCAGTCCTGATGACACATTTTGCTGAACACATATCCAAGAAAAAAAAAGAAACCTGACTCTCAGACACACAGCTTAAGTGAGCTGGAAGATCCCTCCTTCATAATTTATCTTCTCTCACAATACCCAAGTTGCAGAGTAAGACACAGTCTCATCACAGGGCTAGTGAGGGAATGGCAACTGTGCACCTGCACTCACTTCATCTGAGCACACACTGCCCTAGTGTGGAGCTCTTCCAGACGAATCTACACCTCAGGGAATGTCTCCAGTAAGAAATGAAGAAAGGCAAACACAGGTTCATAAAATGATGGTCTGTCTTTACTTCTATCTTTCTTAATATCTTTCAGAAATAAAAAAAACAACCCTCTGGTGTTTAAGAGTTATAGATTCTACCTCTTACAAATGTAAAAAATTTACTTTAGAGAATCACAATTAATTTTATGGAGTATTTCCTTTAATTTAATTTCCTTTTATTTTTATAAATACAATGACCATAAAAGAAAAGAACAATTTACAAAGCTTATTTTTTAATTCAGTACCCTTGAAGTAACTTTCTCTCTCTTTTAAGATGCTGTGAGAAAGATGGTGATTCTTCTCACTTCACCCAGAGTTACAATGATAAACAGGTTGATTCTCAGAGCCTGGATGCTCTGGATCTGGTAGTTTTAGGTGATTTGGCTCAGGCTAAAATGAGTTTAACTTCCTCGGTATCTGGGCTCTTTAAGGTCATCACACTTTCACTGCTGAGCCTATGGAATACTTAAAACCAGAAACTTTTCTCTCTTCTCTTCTCCCTTTTCAGGCTTCCATCCAAAACAAGTAAAAAAGCCAAAAGTAACATTCCTGCTAAAGATGTGTTTCTAGAGGTCATGTACAGTTAGAATTGTGGTTTAAAAGAGATGTGTATATATGTATGTGTCTACATATATATACAGACTTCCAATTCTCAGAAGATTTCAGGTGCTTTTAGAAGTTGTTTTCAGAATCAGGTTTGCAATAGCAAGCTTTTTTCTAAAAGTCACTCACTGCATGCTTTCTGAATTTAACAGCACATCAATGTTTTATGACAAATTTTAATCCCCGCTGGAAGCAGAGTATGTGAAAAAGGCTTTAAAAAAAAGTCAGGCACTTGGTTAGAGCTTGTCAAAAGCTTATCTGAACCTGTAAATCCTTCGAGATTTCCCTTTCAGCATAGGTTTTAACTCTATCTCAGTATCAGTACAAGCTTTCAGTGTCAGTACCCAGAAAATAGAAAGTATTTGAATTTAAAGACCAATATCTAATCAATAACTTGTATAAGATTCTTCCAATCCCCTTTGTCATTGGATTTTTTCGAGTGCTGAAGGCACAAAGTGCTCAGTCTGACAATCAGTGCAGCTGATGGATCCATTGCTTGAACTCCATGCCAGCAATCCTAGTAAATGTATTACACCAGTAAGAGTATTATGAAGCTTTTGAAACAATCTAAGAACAATAATTATGTATTTGTAATTAACTGTAGGTCTAACAGAGACCATTACCCCAGAGAACTGTGTGGAAAGGGAGAATGACAGGGAGTATCTGGCCTTGCCTGCTAAAATAAACAGGCAGAAGTTAGGGAATAGCAGAAGAAAGCTGATTCTTAAGCCTTAAACTTGAAAGACTTCCAATTTAGGAAAGAGTAAAAAGGCTTGGCTGGGGTAGCCTCCAATCTTCAGAGAAACTGGAAATAGTACCTTAGGTGAAAAATATTTTATCAGTGTTGTTTGGGTAGAGTCTCTCCATTTCTTGACATTGATGCAAATAAAGCCATTTTGGAGTGTTAAACCTGGAGCACTTGGGCAGTCATTCAAGTGGCTGGTAGGAGGCACAACTAACTTGCACTAAATTGGTTGCAGGGAGTCACAAAACCCCTGTGAGCTGATAGCTCGCTTGCTGGTCTTAAAAACAAATTTTAACTTTTTAACTATTTAATCTTATTTAAGAAAACTTTAACTTTTAGCAATTGATATAATTCCTCAGGAGTTGTGTCAAACAGTAAGGAACTTTATTTTCCTATGGTAGCTTTAATTTTTTTAAAAATCATTTAAGTAGCTGGAGTAGGACTACAAAATACCAAAGCAGAATTACTTACCACATGAAGAATTTTATTTTCTGTTTCATACACTGTACAATCCTGTGGTAAAGTAAAACAAAAACAATTAATGCACATTATTTTAAATTTCCTGTTAAGAAAGAAAAGAATGCTTTATGCTGATAAATATCTCTTACAAATGTACCTGTCAAGACAAATGATCTCCTGAGTTTTGTCATGTCCAAAAGGTTACTTTACAATCTTAGGAAACTTGACTTCTCTGGCGGCTGGTTAACCTCAGGGATCTATTGTTCTTCAATACTAGTAACAGTGTAAGTGTAAGGCAGTAGGGACAGATTCATGACAGTGAGAAAAAGGTATTTGCATATAATTAATCTGGCATGTCAGAAATTCAGTGATGCACAGAGCAAGAGATACACTGCCTAGCCTTGAATCAGGCAGAATGTTTGCTAGCTGTTCTACAAGTTGTGTGGGGTGCAGGCAGGTGTATTAGACCTACCACTAGGTAGATTGTGTTGCTATAAAGTACAGGAAGAAAGAGGAGACAGAATATTTTAATAACAAGTATAATACTAAAGATGTTAACTGTGGTGTGTCCACACGGTCGGTTTGGTTTGCTCCACCTTTCGCTTCAAGGCCCCGACTGCACCCACAAGGAACAAGACACAGCAGAGGTTCCATCTCCTGAGAGAAGTCAGGTAACTGCTCTAGCTTTGGACTTTGGAAGGCACAAGTCACACCAAAAAGGGATGGGAAAGGCCACGGGCTTGCTCGTGCTGAGCAGTGGTCCCCGGATACCCAAGGGGTTTCACTGCCTTAAGGCCTCCGAGAGGACAACCCCATCCCAGCTTCCCACTGCACAGCACTGCTGTTAACTAATGTAAAATAGGCCTGAAAAACAATATTCTCGATTAACCTCTTCATTTACTTGAGACTCGTAACTTCTAGAGCAGTTATTTTCCTATTTTAGTTAACATTTTAAGAACAATAAATCTTATCACTGTATAACTTGAGTCATTACTCCCTTAACCTGCATTTTGATTTAGTGGTATTACAGTGCCTAGAATATTACTTTTCCTTCACCAAACAAAGCACACAAATTCCTAAAATAGATCTGTCTCTACTGCTTTGTACTGCTGTGAAGATTTCCTCAGTACAATGCTCTATAAGGCAGGACAGTCGTGGCTACAGGAGAGGCCCCGAGCGCACTGAGGCGGCTCTGCCCCCCCCCTCCTGTCAGGCAGCACCCCAAATCACCACACAGGCTCCCAGGATGGATTTTACTTAAACATAAAATTAAAACACAGAAAACTGAAGTTTGCCAGACAAAGTGAGATTAGAACAGACTGCCCGCCAAAACTTGGTCACCTCTGAAGCTGGCACAGCCCCCTGGCGCCAGAGCCTTCTCCCGCCCGCCTGAGGCAGGCGGCCCACCACAATCCTGCACACTGAGCCTGGCCTGCAACAAACACCTCCCTTTCACCATCAGGGTTCTTTTCTGTAACAAAATCTGAGAAGAAAATATTTCTGAGGCACCCTGACACGTCCCTGTGCTCAGGGACGGACACCCCAGCCCTGGGAGTCCCAGAGCCCTGTGAGGGAGGGAGGGACAGGGCTGTCTCAAAAGGCACTGAGGAGCTGGGGGGGGGACACCTCGTTTACCACACAAATCTCATTTATAATGCCATGCTGGCACTAATTATTTACATTTAAGCAAATTAATGGTTAATAACAGAAAAATTATGTTGGGAAATTGTGAAATACTTCTCTAAATGGAGAACAATTCTTCCATTGGAAAAAGATTTCTATAAAACCAGGATTTCAGGAAATACATTTAAGTGTGCAGATATGACAAGTAGGAAAACTGCCTTGTTTATTTTTTTCCCTGAGTAAGTTTTTACTTAAAATTTAACTTACTGAAATACCTAACAGATCCCCTCAAGTAACCCAAGATTCCCTGTAGTTCTCAAGATTTCCTCTTTTCTGGATCTTGATGTGTTAGCAATAACAGTTAATTGCTTTAATCTTCCCATGAAATAATTCCACTGTTCTCACTCGATTTACTCCAGAGGTAGATTAGCCCTATGATCAGCTTAGCCTTTGGAACTCTGTGAGACAAACAGCAGCTGACTGGCAGATCCCTGCTCCTTGAGTCCAGCTGCTCAAATCCTTGGTTCTGTCCTATCTACTGGGGCCATGCTCAGCTCTCAAACCTTATTCCTTGGGTGCTGCTTTGAGGACCTCATCCCTCAGCCCATCTGAGGCTACTGCCGAGCAGCTTTAGCCTGTCTGAGCTGCTCAGCCCTGGAGAAGAGATAACCATCACACCCTCAACTCTCAGGGTCACATTTATTTTGGAGGACTGGCACCTTTGTAGAGAAATTAATTTCTAAGTGAACATGGTTTAAAGAATATCGTTACAGAACAAGAAAGTTAAATTCAGAAGATGGTGAATGCCAAAGAACACAGGGAAGAATTTGTATTAGCAGTTCATGGTCAAGGATCCCTTTGATGTTTCTTCTGTATTCATACTGTTATTTTCTACAGCACAAAAAAAGAATTCAATTAGTCCATTTGGTTGGCAATGCCCAAGGCAGTTTTTCCTACAAGTTTTACACACTTCAAACAGCACATACACCATCTCCTTTTAACCCTCCAAGTACCAAGAGAACAAAACGATCACAGCAGGGCTTACAGCTTGACTTCAGAGCTAATGGTCCATTTTAAATTATTCCTTTAATTTCCGAGCCAGAAATACAATACGAGCTTCATTCTGAACAAACTTAATTACTTTAGGTCAAAAAATAGAGGACTTATGAACAGTAAAACTGAAATTTTACTGTTTTGTAGAGCAGAATTAATGTTGGCTATACTTACATTGCATATTCAAGATTACACTAGCATTAAAAATGTTAATGGCTTTGGGATTCCTTCCAAACTAGATGCATATTGACTTTTTTAATACATCAGACTAGTCTAACCAAGAGGTTAAAAGCACTTGCAATATTATACTAAAATATTAAGATATGTAGGTCACAATATTCTTCTGATTTATTTTTCTATGATACACAGCAGTGCACTAGGGATCTCATTAAAAAAAATATCTTCCAGGACTGACATTTATAGACTTTTGATCTATTTTTCTTAGAAAATAAATAACAGTTATAGTGATATTCTTTCTACATGCTTCATAAGCAAGATAACATATTAAAATGTTTTCTCTCAGAGTTTAAAAAAACTCTTAAAAAATTTAGTAGCTGCATTTTATTTCCACTTTGTAAAATTATAAAATACAGGAATTACAAAAAAAGTCACAGCGGCAGAATGACATAAAAGCCAACTTCTGCACTATCCAGAACACCCAACCTTTCAAAGGTACAGTACACCTTCATAAGTCTGAGAGAGTAAAGCAGCATTCTTTTGAATATTCATAAAGACAAAAGGTCAGTAGAACTTGTGCTCACCCACACTGTATTTGTAATTTTAGTTTATAATTCCAAAAGAAAAAAATTGCAAGTACTACTGAAATCTGCAGATACCATAAAGAATGTTTTATGACAAATTTTGAGGACAGTTAAATAACACATAAAAATACTAATGCATGTAAAATATTTAGTTCATTAGCTTTGTACAATAAAACAGCATGAGTTAAGTCAACTAGTGAAAAGAAACAGAGACCCTATAAAAGAGCAGCTTGGAAGAGAACTTAAAACCTGGTTTTGTTTGCCAGTTGAATGTCATTTCCCAATATAACACTGCAGTAAAGACCTACTGAAATCTTTGAATGGTAGCTATGACAAAATTATATTTAAAATATATTGCCTGCATACATACAATTAAATTCTGGAATTCATACATTACAAAAAATGAGATTGCTCTGAAATTAGGAAAATATACACTAGCAAATACACCAAAGTAACTTACTTTACTTGGTTTAATTAAGGTAAAGACTTGATCATAATATATTTAGAAAACAGCGAACAGATGTTTGATAACAAAATGTTCTTTAGGAAACGCAAGGAAAATAAGATTGAGGGGCTGAAAGCTGAAGTCTGCAGAGTTCAACCTGAAAATAACACCCACGTTTTTAATGGTAGTTGCTGAATCACAGAATAATTCAGGTGGAAGGGACCTCTGGAGGTTATCTAGTCCAACCACCAGCTCAGAGGAGGGCTAATTTAAAAGTTAGATCAGGTATGGGCAACTACTAGGAAACAACAATTTCTATCAATCACAGAACAAACTAGACAGCTTTAAAAAACATACACTTCATCCTAGACACAAAGTATTTGACTAAAAATAAGGTAAAAAACTGTGATGCGGTCTCTGAATTTATCTCACTGATGTTAATTAACACTAATAAAGGGGACAACAAGCAAAATTTTGTTCAGCTTTAGTTGGAAAAAATTAGCCTGATTTGTGGTGACATTCTTTGGTGAGACATAGACCAACCTTTTCTTTAGAGAATGCTTGTTCATGCTGTTTAAAGCATGGATTGGAAGGATCTAGTAAAGGTTCAAACATCTTTGACATAAGCAGGAAAAAACAATCAAAAAGCCAACTAGAGCTAGTGAGCTCTTTCTACTCAAGGAAAAATTAACCAATGGCTATATTTTATGAATAAAATTCTTCCCCAGTTATTTCAGTTATCTTTTCCCCAGGGTAGCCGTGACATTATAGCATGACCAAATCCAAATTCAGTTCAGTTGGTCTGGTGGATTCATTTTCAGAGCAAAAATAAGAACTAGTCTACCTTGAAGCTAGAGCTGTACTTCAAAATTAAGTCAACTGAGAGCTCAGCCATTTGCAATACCCTGATTTAACATGCTGGTTTTGCACATTATAATCAACACATTTCGATGGGACTCTGCACCTCAAAACCAGGATGTTGCTGCAGCTTTCTGCATAATGCCATTCTTTGTAGGTTCCCTACTTATTTTAGTGAAGGTGAGATTGTGAGGGATGACAAAACTGAGTGGAATCAAGTACATTCCCAAGCATAAATAGACAGGTATAAAACTCCTCTAAAACAAGAGAATAATGATAAATAAGCAGTTGAAGATACTGTTTACAGATAAAGAAGTGACTGCTTATTCATCGTAATGTTTACATGGTATGTAAATAATAATACATCTGTTTGGTTTAAATTTTGAATTAAGATCTCACCTTCACACGCACACAAAGAATATGACCTAAAAGCTAAAAAATCTGCTTCCTTATTAGATCTAAGAGTATGTCAGTCAGATACATATGATGCCTCCTAGCAAAAGATTCATAAGCAGTGTTTGTGTTAAACTATGATTACACAGTAATGCCCCTTATTTAGAAAGAAGTTCACCTTGAGTAGCAGCTGTAAGTCACGCACACAAAGCATGTTTGTTTTGCACAGAATAAATCTTCAGGTTGAAGACATTCCTCACATAACCTTGACTGCTACTTTCACACTGACTAAATTATATATCTAAAATTTATGTAATTCATAAAGCGAGGAGCATCTGAAAGGATCAGAGATCTAGGTTTCTATTAGTTATGCCTTTCAATTCATATTTTAGCCTGCAGTTAAGACTGCAGTTCTAGTTTAGGTGAGACATTTCTGCTTTCACACATTAAGATCAATTTTCCTCAGATTTAGTAACAGCAAAACTGTCTCACTATGAATGATTTTGGTTTATCTACTCTTTCTGGTGCTAAGTTTAATAGACTGTAAGAAGATCTGAATAGATGACTATCAAACAACCCATATCTGATGATAAAGTCAGGCAAAGGCAAAACTTGATTTGTAACTGACGTGAAGAACTAACTAAACTTTTTTCATTTTGGAAGGTTTTGGAATTTATGCTAAAAGGTAGATTGTTTTTAAGTTGTCAAAAGGAGGACAGCTTTGGGAGTGGAGCTGAAGAATTGTAAAAAAGAACCAAATTATTTCTGGCAGAGAAGAACTGAATTTCATCTGCCAAAAGCAGTGAAATGAAGGACAGAAGTGGATACAGCAACTCAAAATTATACTATTTTCACCTAGACCACAGGGAAAAGTCAAACTCAAAGTGCAGTATCAGCTGAAGGGTGGAATCAGAATCCAAACTTTTTATACTGTAGAGAAGTCCATTTTGCTTAGTCTGTATATCAAAAATAGCCTAGTGCTATAAACACCTTGTAAGAGAAAGCTTAATAAAGATACATAAATAATTAAATGCCTGCACAGGAGCTTTTGAACCAAGAAAAGAGAAAAAGGATCTTTGTTTTGCACTGCAAAAATGCACAAAGGACAAAATCTCTAAAAGAAATAAAGCTGAATATTATAAATGGATAATAATACAAAATACAAGGAGTTATATTTATCAGCCTTAGTTCATTTTTTTTCCAAGAACTAAAACAAAATTGAAGAGGAAAGAAAAAAAAAAGATTTTGCAGATTGCTACTACTCCAGGAAGCCTTTTCATTTAAATGAGTTCTATGACTGATTTACTGTGAGTACATGGAAAACTGCATTATTTTTAACTTCACATTGTCCTTCAATCTGTCCAGGTGTATGAGGATCACCAAAGTCCAAACACCTTCCTGTCACTCCCAGAGAAAGAGGGGATGCAAAGAACAGAGAGGTATTGCTAAAACATTTTTTTTCTGGTAAAAGTAAAAGCTTAGCAATGTTTTTACTATTGCAGTTTTTAAGTGACAGTATGAAGAGGGCTCAGAGTAGAGGATAACCACTCCTACCTGTTGCACAATGGTTGTTAGTTCCAGGCACAGTTGAACAATGTTGTTTTTCAGCAGTGAGTATTCTGTCACGCTGACAAATGGAGACCTGTGACAGAGCAAGGGTAGGTTAAAACAGCATTATGGATTGTAACTCCTGGTTACAATAGAAGCAGATATAAGTGATACAGGGATCAGTTCTATACAACAGAAATGTGAAACACCTAATCATGACTATCTCCAGCAGTACATGGCTGTTGTGAAATATGCCCTTGAAACAAGAAACAATGGAGGCAGGAGGGATGCAAACTGGATTTTGGCCAGAATATCAGAAGTTACTGTTCTTGTGGAAAGTGGAAATAGGAGCTTCCAAATAACTGTAAGTAGTCCAGATTTCCTTTGTACGGCTCATTAAAAAGACAGCATTTCTAGTATGACATCACTCTTCAGCAGCAATTAGCACCTTAATTCAGAGAGCAAAGTGATGCTTACTTAGTCACTAACAGCTTCCAGCACACTTGGATTTTCTTCAGGCATTGTGAATTCTAGCTGAATCTGACCCCTTTTTAATTTAATTTATAAGAACTGACAAGGTCACAGCCCAAGGGAACATGACTGCTGGCATTAGGTTAGGAAGATGTCACCAGGATTATACAAATCCTGTAAAGGAGGGTGATTCACTCTCACTGTGATTTCTAAGGTGCCATCTACACATCCAAGAGCATTCAGATTTAAGATAAAGCTATCCAGTGCTATAACTCCAAAGAAAGAGAAACAAAACGTAAATGCTCTGATGCTATTTTATGCTAGAGAAAACTTTACCATCCTCCTGACAGAAAAGGGCACTACATTTTGCCTCCAATATTTGAGAAATTTGTAGAACAAAACTTAGAGTTAGAATTCCAGAACTGTCAGTTTAATATTAGGATAAAAGAGTACAAGAGAAAAAGAAAGAACAAATACAAAACAACACAAATAATTATTCTCATGCATAAAGGATCAAGGAAAAGGAAATTACCTGTCCAGCCAGGCTAGTAGGTTCTTGGCAGCACCAATCAGGTCAACTACAGAGGTAAGAAAATCATTTGGCAGTCGTCTGGAGGCCCTGCCATCATAATGGCCACTCCTCCTTCTACCCGTTATAAAGTTCTGAAGATTTTTGGCTGAGGCATTCAGCTTGTGAGACAGAGTTCTCAGGTTTTCAGTCTCCAAACCATAATTCTGAGGGGACAGAAGAAGATACACAATTAAGTGGAACAGTGCGTTGTCAGCTACGTGAACAAAGCTGAGGTTAAGCAGTGTGAATGGCATTGGCTGCAAGGGCAGGATAGTTATGGAAGCCTGGTGTTAGACAGAGCAACAGGCTACTTTCTTTAGAACATACAGGATGCAACCATCCTGTTAGCACAGTAACACCTGCTCGCACACAAAGCTACAATCCCCATCCCCAGGGGTCCAACCAAGTCACTGAGAGGAAGACAGAAAGAACCCCCTATGCTGGGTGTCAAGGTCTGTCCCATTTGCAGAAGCAAAGATGAGTCAGTCCACTATCCCCTACCTGCTATGGTTCATGGTAACCAACCATGTGGTGTATTTGCTACCTCTGAGAGCAGGTCTTTAGCAGTCCTGCTGCACTGGATCTCATTTACATTTGTGTTAGTCCCTCTAATAACTTCACCTTAGCAGAACTTCCCTTTCACCTATGCTGTGAATAAGGCATAAAACTTTATATGGCCTCGGTGACAGGCTTTTAAAGGAAAATTCCTGTCTGAACCCTGCTATTGTTGGTGAGCAGCTGTCCCACATGTCATGTAATATGGGAGCAGTCAAATCAGGTCAGAGCAAAGACATGGTTTCCAATGACTGCATAGGGAAGAATCTGAGCACAGAGCAAGCATGTAGTAACAGCTGTTAGTGGTTCAGAGGCTTCAGCCAGTGACAGTGTCTTTGTATTTAACAGTTCTTAATGGATTGTCTTCCATTGTTCTAATTCTGATGTGGAGGGGGTTGAATGTAAGTAAAGTTTTCCACTCACAAGTCCCTGTTCCCTTTACCCACATTCCTTCATCCATGTCTCTGTCCTTTTGTCACCAGGCCAATTCCCCTCTTAGGCCCAGGTAACAAGCACCAGGATATCTCAGCTCATATACATTAAATAATTCACTCAAATTCAGATAGAAAGTCTCAAACAGACTGAATTGAACCCAGATTTCTTGATGCCACCACAGGATGAAACATATAGAGGAATTTAATAAGCGTGTAAACAAAATCAACTTTCAGAGTATGAACTGATTGCCCACTATTAATTTCAACTATGCATACATTACAGAGCATAACTGGGCATGAATATCATGTTAATTTTTCTGCCTAAACTTCTTCCTCAAAACAGAGGATAAAGAATCACATCCAGTACACAATGTATTAACTAATAACAAGCTTATGAAACGGGTCATATGGAAGTCAAACAAATGCTTGGTAAGGTTGCTTGGACCACTTACAGATGGTGCTTAGGGCCATGCCTTCCTCTGCCAGCCATTCTCCCTCTCAAAGTTCACTCCAAAAAATAAATAAAGCCCCCAGCCTCCAGCTTGGAGGGCAACCTACAAGGAATGGAAACACTTTGCCATCTTAGATAGCTCACTGCAAAGGACTCAGATTTTAAAATAACTTTAAATTAATGTCATGGTTATATACATATCATGCCTAAGGCATCACAATCAGTCAATGAGGTTTGGAAGCCTCGAGTTGAAGATCGAATAGCGAAACAAATGTTGCATTGGTTTAGCTACAGACAAGAACAACTCTCCATCTTTTTTTTATAAAAGAAACACAAGCAACAGCATCACTAAAGTTAAGTCATTTTATTTTGGAAAAGTTTAAAGTTAAAAAGCAAGTTGTTTTGCTATTAGTGTGCCATTTGCTTAATGTTTGTGGCTGATCTTTCTTTTATTATAGCACTGAAGGAATTCCCTCCCCTGCTCTATTTTTCTCTCAACTTTTACTCCTGCCAAGAGGATTAGTAAGTGGATGTATTGAGATGCCTCGACCAGCCAGCAACCAGTTAGGCAGTGCTCAGTTTCCCTTCAGAAAGAGTTGGATTTTACACACTCAACAACACATTACAAGGATGACAAACTAGATCCTCCTGTTTTATTTCTAAATCCAACCTTGTTCATCCCTGTGGAAACAAGCAGGTGTTTCTCCCAGTAATTCTTTATTGCATAAAAAGCTCTGGAAACCTGTCAGTTCACTTTCAAGAGAAGCCAAGCAGGAAAGGAAACAGTTTGACCGATGAATCTACAAAAGCAAGTACACTGTTACCAGAGAGAAAATGTCTGGATTTTGAAGCAAGTACATTAGATATGAGCAAGTGTAGCCAGCTGGAGTGATCTTGCTCAAGTCATTGGAAAACACAGAGAATGTGTTAGAGGAAATCCACCTAGGGAGCAAGTTCTTTGTTTTATCTTAAAGTTTATTAATTAACACGCTGATGGCAACCTTAATTAATGTCAATATAAATTTTTAAATATAGCAAAGCATAGATAAAATATGTCCATAAAGATAATCAGGAGATGAAAGGAAATTTTTCAGCACAGTAAAAGTGCTGATGCAAGTTAGTGGTTTAGCCAAGACTTAGCAAGACACAATAAAGAGGAAATGATTAAAATATTACAAGAATGACAATGAATCAGTATCTCCATAGCAGACAGAGCCATTGCATCACTAAGTTTAAGCTTGCCTCAAATCCAAGATCTTCATTTTAAAATGAAACAGCAATAACCAACTGTAAATTGGGGAAAAGAATGGTTAAAAATAATCCTTGAAAGTATCACCTCCAGGCACCTCATCCAAATTTACAGCACCACAGCTCTCCTCGTGTCAGGCACACACATTTCTCTCCCCACTGCCACCTCCGGTGCAATCTGTTTGCTGGGCTGGAGCTCTGCTGCCACGAAGCCCCACGAGCTCCACTGTGGCAGCGCATTAGAAAACTGTTGCAGGAAGCTATGGCCCATTTCAGACTTCCCTGGAGAGCAACCAAGGTGATGGGATATAAAAGAGATTGTTCCAGGGAGGGGAAAAGAGCAAAGAGGTGGGTACACACACAAATTTGAACAGCAGTGATTATGATTCAAAGGATGTGCTTGAAAACACAGAGGGAAGAGCTGCAGTTTATGGTAACGAGTGAGTAGACAGGTAGCCTTGTCCTGTACACACTGCAAGTACCCAGATCTCTCCCAATTCCTGTAGGCATCTCGTCTGCACGATGCTAACTGATATCGTTTCAAACCTGCCAGACTAAATCATTATCACAGCTACCATATCAGACTCCAGCTTTCACAGCCACGTATTCTGCTCTCACTGTGTTAAATACGTGCTGTTATTGTGAGGCACACCACAGAAATGATGCTCCTCAGCCTGTAAAATTCTGTTTCCTGGCAGGTGAGTCCTTTCTTGCACAGTAGATATAATTTTGGGTTTAAAAAGAAAAAAAGAAAAAAAGGAAAAACCTCTAAAAGGGACAAGAGGGTTCCATTAGCATAGGCAGGATTATTTTTCATGCCAAGAGCAGGGGGAAAAAAAGCACACAGCAACGTTTGCTCCATTCTCCAGTCCTATTCCATGATGCTTAAGGTTGTTGCACAGTGCTTTTACCAAATCATTAGTGCTAATGGATATATGGGTTTAGAGGCTGAATACTGACTGCTAAAGTGATCCCAAAAGCTGGCTGTCTGGAAGAACCACACAGCCAGAGTTTGTCAAATGATACAAAATCCGGATCAGGAAACTGCTCAGTGAGAACAGGAATCAGCCTAAAGCCACCGTCCCTCTGTGCCAGTCATGGGCCAACGGGTGGACTGCAGGAAGGGTGACTGCTGGCAGGAAGGGCTGGAGCTACAGCAAATCTTGAACACTGAGAGATGTGACTGGTAAATCTATTAAATATTTACTTAAGCTTCTTCACATAAAAACACTGTTCTAAGAAATTCTGTACATTCACCGAGTGGTTATATGATAGCATTAGTGCCACACAAGAAAAGATTATCTGTCTGCTCAGTGACAGACTGAGTCAGTGATGCATTTTAGGCTGGAGCTCAGCAGTTCCCGATGTCCTATTCAGTGGCAGGAGTTGGAAGGAAGGATTCTAAGAGGTAGAAATTAAACACAAACGTGAGATCAGAGCCAGACAAGGTTATTACAGAAGAATATCATTACTAATAACGGAGCTGTGCTTAAAGTGGCACTTGTGAGATGTACAACTGCCCTGGGTTTAAGGAGAAGCCTGTCTGCTGCCTGTAAAACACAGCTGGCAGTTTTAGCAATTCCATTCTCTCATTCTCCCATGTTCAAACTCTCTGAGGATTCCTTCCACTCCCCTAGCTCCTCTCTCCTGTTCCGTTTGAGATGCCTGTTTCAGTGTTCCTTGTGCTGAGGGTTATTGTAGGGTGGCAAGAGAGAAGAGACAGGACAGATCGCTTCCAGGCTTTTGCAGCTGATCTTTTTCTTTTAAGTATAGAAAAAACAGGTGGCTGTCGTCAGAGGTGCTAGAATTCAGACAGGAGAGAATATCAGGTTTTTTGAACAACCTGAAATAGCCTGTTGTTTTTCCTGGTACAGAGTGGAAGATGTGATGTAAGAGAGAAATTGTTGAAGATTCCATATATTAAAAAACGCATAATGGAAATTGAAAAATAGGAAATCTGCCTCCAAACAGGTATTTCTTCCTTTTTGCATCACAAATCCCAAATGCAGGAGTTAAATACACTGTGACAATGAACCCTCCTGCTCTGTGTCTGTATCACAACTATGGTATGAAATTCCATTTTTAGAAGACAATGGGAAAATGGAATATTTTTTTAATCTATCTGACAATATAACACCTGTATCCATATTCAAAGCAGTGGAATGAGAAAACATCTTCAGCTATGGCTTAGGGTGTTTTCATATCTTATTGCCTGTATGTAATAACATCACAAATTGGTATTTTATGATAATAAAACTATCTGTGAAAATTTTAGCTACCAGGGTAAAATAGTCCAAATTATTGTAGCAAACATTAAGATAAAAAATAATGAGTGGGGAAAAATATTTAAGTGCTAATCAGTTTTTTTGTAAACACAAACACTAATATCAGCAAAAGCAAGGAATAACTGCAATATAGGAAGAGTTTTATTTCTTCTGTGGAAAAAAACCCCAGCGCTATATAGTTAAAAACTAATATAATTAAATTGTTCTGCTATAATGTGACATACAGAGGTAAAAAAAAATGTATGCACATTGAAATTTATTTGACACGGGATATAATTTTAGCTAAATAGTTTATATTGCATAAGTAATGACTTTAAGTTACATTAAAAACAGATTAATTTTTAATTGTAGTAGTTTTTCCTGATGTTGACATTCATGTAAGTACTCAGGGTAATACATATATAAATATACTTATAAATACATATAAACAGAGGGCTGCATATGCAGCTTTTTCTGTAAGTGATATTTTGGGAGTGTTACAATTCTCACTGAACTGTAAGGTTCAGAGAAATAAAAGTGTGTAGGCTGGATTTGACTGAGGAGATTAAAGGAAACAACCCCAACTGAAACTCAATCACCTTCCAGGAAATTCACCATGTTAGGCATTCAAAATTTAAACCTAAATACTGTGCTGCACTCCCACTTTTATGTTTCACACCTAAGCTTGAAGAATCGCCGTAATTTATCAGCGCAGCCCAACTCTGGCAGCCACAGATGCCGGTCTGTGTTTCAGACAAGAGAGGCAGCAGCTCAGGACCATCCCCAAAGCCACCTGGTAGCCCCACTGTGGCCCTGCATGTGCCACCCTGCCCCAAACACACCAACGTGCTCAGCACAGCAGAGCTGAGCCAGCCCATAGTCATGGCACGCTCCGCTCCTCCTCGGGGCGCAGTCTCTCGGCTGCTTTAGGCTGATGGGATTTGAAAGATTCTGCTTTGCCCTCTTCCCCAGGCCCAGCACCACTTTATAATGATCAAGATTAGGAAATGACTGTAAGAGCTCAATCTTCAGGCACATCTCTACTAGAGACTGGTTCTCAACTATTCTCAGTCTGCACAGAAATGGACTTGAAGTTATTGGGGGTTTGCAACACGTAACGCAGCTCTGCAGGGATGCTCCGCAGGGATGCTCCGCAGGGATGCTCTGCCCCTCCTCTGCTGGCAAAGCAGCTCTGGTCCGCTCCAGGCTGCCCTCTGGCCCCACAGCCCTCCTGCTCCCCACAGACACACACTCAGTACAGCACAAGCCTGCACCCCACCTGTCTCCCCAGGGCATGCTTCCAGCATGGGGCCCACTAGGAAAGAAAATTCCCCAAAGCAGCTCCCAGCTTTTGGAAGCTCCTTTGGGAAAACACGACGTGCCAGATGGGATCCCACAGCTCCCTGCTGTCTGCATGGCTGCATGTGCTGCTCCTGCAAAGGCCACAGCTTCGCACTGAAAATCACAGTGTTTGTGATTGCAGAGACTCATTTAACACTTAATGAATAAAAACAGGCAAATACAGGCTGTTTAATAAAAGCAAAAATCCAAAATAATCACATGCTGTGATTTTAGCATAAATACTTCTGAACTTAAATAGAAAGAAAATCACCAAAACACACGTTTCTCCCCCTCCATTCCCTTTCTGGAGGTTTGCTTTCAAAGGCTAACGGTCCAACTGAAAACACAGTAGAGAGCTTACTGTAAAATACTCCTCTCTGTAAACATTTCTTTGATTTCAGCAGGTAGATCTGTTAAAGTTTTGTGGTGATATTTTTATCATGCAACTTAAAACTTAAGTTATCAAAACAGCACGAAGTCCAAGTACGTGAAGCATTGCAGTTCAGTCAGGCATGCCAGTTTTTCCTCTTCAAAAAGAATTTACAAGCTGAATATCCTTTATAAGAACAGCAATTTGAAGGAAGTAAATTGTTTATGTAAATCACAAAGGTCCTTCTTTTGAAATTATCTGAACAAGTAGACAAGTTTGACCATAACCATATGGCCAACCAAGTATTACTGATGTCAGAGAAAGTGCTAAAATATGACCCAGTACACACTGATAGTGGGCACTGCTCCAACCCAAGTGCAGGACCGTGCACTTGGCCTTGTTGAAGTTCACACAAGCCTCACCTAAGCCTGTTGAGGTCCCCTTGATGGCATCCCTTCCTTCTAGCACATCAGCTACACCTCCCAGCCTGGGGTCATCTGCAAACACGCAGAGGGTGCACTCAATCCCACTGGACTCTATGATCAAGATCTTTTCCAACCTCAATGATTCTATGATTCTATGTCATTATCAAACAGTATTGATTCCAGTACAGACCCTTAAAGGACACCACTTGTTACTGGTTTCCATTTGGGCATTGAACCATTGATTGTAACTGTTTGGATGTGGCTATTCAGCCAATTCCTTAACCATCTAATTGTCCATCCATCAAATCCATCTCTCTTCACCCTTGACCTAAGATCAGCCTTGTATGATGCCTAAAAACATCCTCCATCTACGTGCAGCTAACAAAATCCATCAGTGATTATATGAACCAGTATACAAGTTCAGGTCTAGAGACTGGAACCTAAAGCTGAACACATTTCCTGAAGAGTAAAAATGGACAATGATTATAATAAAATGCATGTTTAACAACACTTAATGAAAACTTGAACGGAATAAATCAAGGAAACAGAGTAAGTTTTATTAAGGAAACTGTGTCAGATGCAGTTGATACAGTGTCAGACTTGTCACTGCACAGTAGTGTTTTGACTGGGTAATGAACATAATCACCTACCCTGTGAGCAAAGCAGGCATCTGAGTAAGAGGCAATTGAACCCAACATGACCTAATTCTCAGACTGTCTTATCAGAAACCTGCACTCTGCACAGTTTAACTGCTCTGTCTGTAGTAAACGTCTAGTGGAATTACTATTATAATGACCATTCCAGTTACTTTATAGCAAGAACACTCTGTACTGCATGCCAAAATGTATTAACACACAAAATGATACCTATTTTAATATTAATCATGATCAACCTCCCCAGTTACGAAAGAAGTCTGTCTTACTAAATAAATTTGCTTTGCTCTGCATTTGCAAAAGGAAAAAATAGAGGGCACATCTGGATATGTCCTATTTAAACACAAATATTCAATAATTTATCTATTTTAAAAGCATAAAATCCTAGATCCTGTTGTTTTGCAAACTACACATGTACTAAGAAAATGCATTCCATCTCAACAGCTGTGGACTGCAGTTCAAGTAAAACGTTGTCCAGATTTGTTTCAGCTTTTTCTTTAAAAGCTCTTCTCGTTCTCAATCAGTCAGACAGCGACACTACATAATAAAAACAATCCTTCTCACCATTTTAATAACATTTGCCTATCAGATTATTATGACAGTTAAACTGCAGCATTAAAAGCCAGTTTAGCTGGCACAGAATACAGTGATATTTCATAAAAATAAAAGTATGGAATGTACTAATAACTATGGTAATACTATGCAAATATTCAACATCGTAATACAAATTATATTGTTTGAAACACCTCAATTCTTTCCCATGCATAGCTTCCCTCCCCCTTGTGCTCCCTTCCATTATAATTATCCTACCTTTCAGAAGCAAATTGTTTCACAATTCTTTCTTGCCTCCTGAATCTATAATTTGGGACTTGTCAGAGTGCTTCTATGCACTTCATATACCTTCCTATTATCTTGTAAATAGATACGTGAAGTAACTAGTGCTATGATTAAATATTTTAACCTAACATTTGCATTATATTTTTAACTTCCAGAAGAAGCTTTAGCATTTCCATTGTAATTAGTATGTATAAACGTAATCAAGCACAATTAAGGTGCCTTGAGAAGTAATTTTATTGGAAAAGCCATGTATCTCTGATTTCAGATAAGAGTTGGACCATGATAGCCTTTCCTTTAAAAACTGGACTCAAAAACCACAAGATGAGCCACTGAAACAGAATTTTTCCAGAATACGGTATTTAAATAAATTGTTAAAATTATGATCAAGTGTTAAGAGAGTCAAATGACCACACACCTGGTAAGAGGAACAGAGTTAGAGAAAAGCAGAGGATGAGCTGATATGCCTGCAGGTACCTCCTCAGGAAACATAACAAATATATGGCTAGGCTGGACCTTGACATGACTGCAGATAAAAGGTGATCACGAGAAACCTGCAGACACAGCATGGAAATTTGTTGTCCATGGATCTCCGAAGTGTCACTGAGTATGACACATCCTGACCCGCCACGTGCCAGGCTAAAACTGCACAGGGTGCAACTTTCTAGTTTGAAATGGTTCGGATGATCAAGACTTAACCAGGGTTCTTATCTCCTGCTTTAACATTTTTTAAGTAGCTTTTTACATTGTAGCTCTTGCCACAGATCTCTGAACAAACTGCGTAAATCCTTCTTGGTCTGCTTAATCCTAATGAAGTCAACGTGATTTAAATTCTGTAATATCCAAATACTCTCTGTAATTGGGAAAGCTTGAATAACCTGGAACATCTTAATGTTTCTGTTTCTGTATGTGTACATACCCATCTACGGAGAGAGAGAGAATGTTTTACTATGGTACAAGTATCTAAAACACATGAGAAAATCCAATTCATTACACACAGCACAGGAATTTAACATGTCCTACAACACCAAGCAAATGCAACAGGCGATCTCTGTCAGGCTAACCAGTGTGAGAAACATGCATTTTCATAAAATACATTTTAAAATGGTGTCTCGCCATACTACATGGTCACACAACATGATCCAGCACATTATGACACATCATCAGTGTAATTTTGGTTAAGATATGAAAAAACATGAAATCCAATATTCAGTTATGTAGACTGTTCATTGCCATAATAATGTCAAGTATAAAGAAAATGTAACTTTCATGCAAATAAAAAAGCCTCGATCACATCTGGCCCCAGGTGACTTGGGCCACTGCTCTAGGAGACTTTACAACCTTCCACCTTCTGTAGAAGGTTCACTTTGAATACACCCAAGGCCATCCCACTGTCACTCTGAGGCTGCTGGCCATGTTCAAGGAATATCTTAATTTCAGTTTTTTCCAGGTGTTTTTTCTGTTTTATTCCTTTTATTTTCTCTACCACTTCAAGATTTATTTATTAACTTCTGTGAAGAAAGTTTCAGTTTCAGATGACTCATTCAGGAAGTACTCAAACTTTGTGTGTTTTTAAATAGTCTAAATACCTATACCTTGCTGTCTATCATATATATATTTGTTTAATAAATAACTACTTAAAACTGTAACCTAGACTGGAGGCATGTAGCAGGGACTATCCTATAGAACAACGGTAGGAAGGAACGATGTTTTAAGATTAAACAATCATTTTCAGTCAAAACAAACTTTGGTAATTTCTAGATAAAAATATATGAGCTAGATGTTAGAGATATTTGTTATACTGAAATAATCTAAAGATATGTTTGTGATCAGCTGTTTTATATACTCTACTTTTTGTAGACCAGGAGAGACTGATCTTAATCTCCGCTTAAAATAGTACTTTAGTTTATCCGACAGAGAAAGCTTTTACTAATTTCCTTTGAACAGCAGCAGCATCCCTCTGAGCTGTTCCCAACTGCTCTCCCACTAAACTTCTAATTCCCATTTTCTGCTCTGCTCTATCTTCACAAAGAGTTTAGCACCAAACTCCCTAGAAGTAAATTTGCATTTAAAATTTTTTCTCCATTTCAAAAATGCATTTAATGTTTTCTCATGTTTTTTGAGCAAAACCTTAATATTACAGTGGCATGAATTAATGAAACTTTCTCATCATTTGTCCTCTGTCAAGCTGACATCTATTTAATAGCTTCAATGTCAACACTCAGAAGAAATATCAGTAGGCAAATAAAGCTGTGGCAGTGTTTCTTTGCTGATATGCACAAAAGCAAGACCCAAGAGGATGAAGGAAGTTAGTCTATTTTGTGGCTTCTTTTCACATCACAAGAGAAATTGTTTCCAATTACTTTACTTAATACTCAAGTAGGACTGATCTGCATATGGCTTCAATTAAAAAAACATATGTAAGCCAGACATCTGCGATGGCTTGACCTCTTCCATATGTGCATGAAAACAAGCTCTGCAGAATATGCTGATTGGGGATACTGTGATAAATAAACAAGACCAAAGGATGACCTAGTAGATGCTACCTTCAAAGCCACATTAGACCATGAGCTGCTAACTTTTCATCCTGATTACCCAATATTGCCTGCAGTAGTGGTTACCATGCCTGCAGTTGTCTCCTGCCATGCTGCATGCTATTGCCAATACATTCTGTCTCCCTTAGAAATACCTAAATTGCACCCAAGTTCTTCTTTAAATTTCTCATTGCCAATCCAGGGAACTCCACTAGCTTTATTTGACTGTCTCAAGCCTCTACTATACCTTTCCAGTACTCTCTGATCTTTATCCATGTGCTGCATCCTTCTCAGCAAAATCTAATCTGCAGTACACTGTCCAATAACCACAAACCTTTATTATTTGTTACTAAAACCTTGTAACCAATTAAACTTTGCTATTTATTTCATAATAATCATAGTTCATAGTAATCATAGTCTCTTTTCAATTTTTTAAAGTAACTCTTAAAATAAGTTCTAAGACAGAACTGCAAGATTACAGAGGATAAGAGCTCAGTCTGTAACATAAAAATCAGAATTTTAAATGGTGAATTATTCAAAGTTCAGAGAATAAATGATAGGCTTCTCTATTGGAAATTATGTCGACATTGACCATTTCAGTTAGGTCAGATATTTAGCTTAGGTTCATGCAGAATTGGTAGTTCCATGTAAAATTTAAATCCATCCAGGAAAGATATGTAACATATGTTCATAACAATCCAGAGAGAAGCATAAGAAAATTAAATCAGTAACAAATTCTTTTGAATGGGAATTAAGGAGAATATGAAAAAAGTTCCTTTATCTATTTTTATCATGAATGTGCTGAAGGCTGCTCAAGCAACTCACAGTCAGCAACAATTACATGAATATCCATGTGCATACATAGATATTTTTGCATGCATATGAATTTATCTATAACAATAACTGATACAGATAAAAAAGAATTTAAATTTTTTGTTAGTGGAATAATACTTTTTTCATTTAATGGGGATAAATTAATCTCTTCTTGCAACAGTCTCTATTATTCTTCCTTTTTGTTTCAAAAATAGAATCCTGTACCCCTTTAATCTAATATTCCTTCCCCCTACTATTTAATGTAATTACCTAGCTCTGAATCAATATTCCATTAGCTGGCTTCAGTCAATGGACCATCTTTCACTGCCTGCCTATTCTAGTTCAAAGCTTGGAAGTGCTGGCACACGGCAGCACAGAAGTCACTGCACTACTGGCACACCCATAGTCATGCACAGATATGAACACACTGCTCTCAAATTGCAGGACAAGGAATAACAAATAGTTGGGTGAGCAGTGGTAGGGAGAAGGCTCGATTGTCAGTGGCTCTGTGTCCTCTTCATTCACAGGACTCCACGCAGTCTGCACAGGAATAGAGGCTGATGGTGAGACTCTGGGTGTCAGGGCCACCTCCGGGCTGGCTGCAGAGGCCACCAGCACAGACCTGTCACTGACCACATGGCTGACACTTCTCCCCTGCATTGCCTCCCAGAAAGTCACTGGTTTAGGATACACCCCTCTAGTTCTCACTGGTACTTTAATAAATGCATTTTCAGAAGAAAATTACAAGCTTTGGAACAATTTAACACTTTGAATAGAACATGCTTCTCCCTATTTTGTGAAAAAGAATTGCGTGACAAGGAGAAATCCTTCAATTATGTCAACAGACAGGAGAAACAGAACTCTCTTTCCTCGCACTAGTCTGTTAACATTGCCTTGCTCTACAGGCAACTGATGCACATAAATTCAAGGAATTAAAATAGGAGTCAATACAGCAAATTCAAGGTTCTCCTTTTTCATCACACCAGCTTAGCAAGACCTTGAATTTCTTACTTTTTACCAGTAAGACAAAACTTATCCACGTGCATGGGCAAAACACCTGTGCACAAAAGTGCTCCAGGCTACTGTGAACTGTTTGTAAAACTTAATTATCTTCCTCCAAAGTCCTGATCCTAACAGGTTTTTAACAATGCAAAAATTGGCGACCGACTTTTAAATGAGAAAAAACAACAGACAATCCTTAAAATAGTTTATTTTTCCAAATTGCATGATTCAAAAGGCTAAAAAAGAATGAAGCTGCTAATTAGACTAAGCAAAAGATGATATATCCTTTCTAGTTGTGGAATAATTTACTAACCTGTTCAATAGTATTAATTCAGTGGTGTGGCACAGCATAATAAATAGCACTGGACTGCCAAAAGTTGAACTTCTTTTCCAATTGAGATTAATAAAGCTCTCTGGATGCATATTTGTTTGTATAGACAAAAATAACGTATGTGCCAGGTTCCTCATTATGCTGAGGAGATGGAACAGCTCTCCATTACTCACTAAGAGAAATGGCATTCCATTTCCAAGAAAGAAGACTTATTTTCAGCTATTTAGCATCAATACATATAAAAAATGAAGATTCCAGTATAGAATAATTACTTTTGAAAAACCTCTGAAATATGAAGGGAAAATAAGTATCTGACATATTGAATCACTCCTTAAAAATGAAACTTGATTACACATCGGGTTAAATAAGAAAAAATACTTCCCAATATACTCACAGCATTGACAAATCAAGAAGTGTATCAGCAGAATGAAAGATGAAAGGATCTCAAGAGAGATCATTGTCACTATGGCCATTAAAAAGTGGTATTAATTTAAGCAAAGCTTCAGTAATTTTAATTCAGAACAAACAACCTCATCGATAGATACAGCAACACCTATGAAAGACTGGCTGCTGCATCTTCAGCATGGTATGCTTCAAAATGAATTACTGCAAACTCCTTTCCATCGGACCCACAACATACCATTGCTGTTGTTATTTTGTTAGTCAGAAGCCTAATAAAGAAACATGTTAGAAAAACGTTTGAAAAACCCAACAGATTTGTTTTGTAGCTATGTCCCATACATCGTTTAAAACAAAAAAAAAGTAGTAAATACGCAAGGAAATTAAACTCACGTCAGTTGTTATAAACATGTTGACCCACAGATGACTTTATTTTGCCTTCTAGCAGAAAAACTATTATGCTTGGATTGCTAGCTTTTGCAGGAACTGCAGACAGAAATTTCCTAATCTTTATTTCTCCTTGAATGCTATCACAGCACAGTGTCTAATTTTGCTAGCAGAATGCCTACGAATTAACAATACTTTTAATTACTTCAGATACCACCTATATTTGAGCATGTTTTTCATTTTACATTCACTTTTCTTCCAGTCATTATCGAAGCCTTTCTTCCCACTAGACTGTTTATACTTTAATTCCTACAGTCTTTAACAATATACTGACTCCAATGCTGTCCTAATTAAATTAAATTTACTTGCAGAGATTTGAACAGGAACCCATGCTGACCTCAAAAATACCCCTTTTTCTTCTTTCCAATGTATTTTACTGTCTATCAAAGAATTATTTTCCCCAGGCCCTGCTGCCTCTTCAGAGCCAGCCTTTGTGCAACTAGCCTTCCAATAGATATCCAGATCAGAGTTTCAACTTTAATAAAATTACAGTCCCAATCCGAAACAGCCTGTACTTTTTAGTCCGTTAATGTTATTTAGGTCACTTCAAATAAACAGTTGCAGAGCAGCTTCTGACCACACTAGTAAGCGAGAACTTTGATGTTTAAGATAGGACCTTTTCCCCACAGCCATTATCCCCAATTTTCTTCACAATTAAGACACTACTCAAAAATGTCTTTCTAAAATGGTCAAAGAATCGAAGCCTAAAGTATGGCTCACCTATGAGTTTTCACTTCATAGCACAATAACTCAACCTGAGCAATCCCAAGGAAGTGCCAGTACTTTCTCTCCTACAGTGGAACACGTTCTCACCTTTTGTACTTCAATTTCACCCTTTCAAAAACCAGGTTATTCTTACCTTTCAAATTATATAAGGTAAAATACATATATTTTTGTATCACCATACTGCCACTTCTGTTATGCACGGGTGTATCAAATACTTTTCTTTTTCTCTGTTTACATTTCTTACATCTCCTCCTTTCCTACTGCAGGTCATCTTCTTCCAGTGCAGAACATTTTCTGAACTGGATTCTCATACGTAATGCCTAGTTAGAGAAAGCTCTGAATTCAGCTTTCTTTCAAAAGAATAATTATGATCTGTGATTGTACATGTTACTCATAGCTCTTCTGATTTTATCCAGAAACAATGAGATAGTTTGAATCAATTAACCAAGACATAATATTAATTTATTTTTTATTCATGTTTACTCGTGAAAAGTGGATATAAAACCATATTGAGGGCAAATGTGTAACAGTAAACCTTCCCTACTTTTAATAATTTGCATTTGAGAGTCCAGCTAATCGGTGGTTTAGGGCAGGGAAAAAAATACAGGAGGTGCCTCCCTTCTTTTGTGTTTTCTCTTGCACTTAGAACCCTCATTATGGGTCAGCACTTATGTATCTGCTGTGTAATGGTTTGCATCACTACCCTAGAAGCAGAGGCATTGCTCTTTGATGTGTAACCCATCAAACAACCACTTCCCACCCCCCAGAAGCCAGTGGGCTGATGGCCAGGCCCTTAGGGAGCACATATGGAAAATATGGCAGCGCAACATGCGCCGTCAGTGCGTTCCGAGAGCTTGAGCTAAGACAAATTTCTCTTGGTTTCCTGAAGCAACAAGGCTGTTCTGCAGCTGAATTCCTGATGCATCACTGAGCCTGAGCTTACCTGAGAGATTTCCACAGTACATTGGAGATGCTTCTGCTTAAAGCATTACACAACCCATGTAGCTAAGATGGAGCGGAACATCCTGCTAACACTGCCTGGAAGAAATGGGTCATGTAACTCGGGCACTGCCAATTGCCAAACAGAAATCAATTAAGAAATCCATGTACAGAAATAAACCCCAAACTCTGCTCATTGGCATGGCCCAGTGAGTGGATGATGTGCAGGGAACAGAGCAGTACTGACAGGTATCAATATACCCAGGAATGCAGCTGTCTGTGATCCAGGCAGAAGGAAGGATGGTGTGCATGGTGCTGGGGGCTCTGCCAGCGTGGGACTGGGAACACACACTGTGCTGGATGGGCAAACGGAGGGACAGACAGAGAACAAGCCATTGCTCCTGCTGTTACCACCCCTCCACGTGTGGAATTTCAGATCAGATTGTTTGAATTGATGTTTGCCCTCATTTTTTTTTCTTAACAAGTTTTTTTAATATATATACACACATATATGTATATACAAACATACTTTGTATCCTGTGCACCCTGTCCATATACACAAACACACACACAATGCATTAATGTATTGACATCTTACTGTCTGGGGCTGTATTCCAGCTGTCCATAAACTGTATTAAATTTGCTTATAATGTAACTCAGGAAATCAGGGGTAAAATGATGTGCTCCTTAAGAC